>JBDFRD010555961.1:7936-30302 GCA_039654405.1 Bullina lineata | reverse complement strand
ACCATTGTCTTTCCTTTGGAATAAAACTAGTATGGCCGAGAGAGGAACAGCGTCTCTGGGCAAAGCGTTGTTTCTAAGTAAGAGGCTGCCCAGGCAAAGCAGCAATATAGCATGTTTGAATTATTTTAATCTCCTTAAATTAGATCACGAGCAGGTATGTTCCTTTGACTTTGATGAAAGAAGAGTCCCTTTATTGAAGGTAAAATAAGATTATGATGTATTTTATTATATCATGCAAACATAATATAGACAAGGCAATGGGCATAGTTTAGATTCCCATCATACTTCGATAGTTTACGAACAAAATGAAAGGGACAATACACGTGATCTCAGTTTTTGAAGATTTCGAGGGAACATAACAAGATCCGTGAGCTAGATGGAATGGCAAGCAAGCAAAGGGGAACGACTCAATATATATTAGACGCATTTATTACTTGACCGTAGTTGTTTCCCTTGACTTAAAAAATACATATCCGCTGCCCTTTCAGGAATCAGGATCGTGGGGTTGTCACACTGTTTCAGGTCTTTACCATGACAAAGGCCTCCTCCCCCTCCTCTTCTTTTGATGTTGTTTTGGTAGTGCCCTTTTGCTTTCCTTTCACCTTCTTGTCCATTTGTCGCCCTTTATGTTTCCACAAGCCTGCGAACCCGCCCAATGAACGGAAAATCTGTTCTCTAAATAAAAATCAATCTTTGTGATGTGAATAAAAAGTGAATTTGTAATTAATGTCCAAAGCTTCTAAAGTGTATTGTTATTTGCACACAATAATAATGCATTTGGAAAAGAAAAAACCAAACTCACTCTAGTAGGAGCTTGGTATGTCATCTAATACTTCTGGGAACACAACGTTCCTAGTTTGATTGTTGGGTGCACAAAATGTGGACTGTATTTTTTATCTCCACTGAGTGACAGTGACAGGGCTACATACAATATTCCACGTGAAACCTCTGGGAATGTGAGGTCTAGACCAACTACAAGCAGAGATTGACCCTGAGATTTATTTATTGTTATTGCAAAACAGGGTCTGAGTGGAAATTGCTTTCTTTGGAATGTAAATGGCAATCCGCTACCGACTGGTCGCAGTGTAATGTGAGGTATCCACTGTCATTTTTGTATGGACCCGAACAAATTTGAACTTCAATGACATTTAGCACCGTTTGTGTCACGATACACCTTGTTCTGTTCAACAACTTGGGGCGTTTAACACTTTTCCATCAAAAGGCCCAAATCTGAAATGTCCCTGCCTGACAATGAGCTGTATAGGTGCTCAGCTGGAATCTTACATGTATTATTAAAAAAAATTATTTCTCAATAACCGTTTGACGGAACTTCATGAAATTTTCGATAGACGCTAAAAATTGGATGAATAATATATAAATGTATCGCAACCCAACAGGAAGTCAAAAAGAATGCAAATTTGAATAAAAAAATACATGCAAATTATAATATGATGATCCATTGTTAGTAAAAAGTACAATTTGAATGAATAAAGGCATGCTTTTAGTTAAAAATCAAAAATAAAAGAAACATGTTTTGATTATGTTTTGTGCTGTATGCTGTGGTTTGTTGTTTACTATAAAAATGTTCCTACCTGACTGACAGAATTATTACAACAGCTGCTATCCCATATAACATAAGTACTTGGTCAATTCTGAAGAGCTTCCCTTGTAGTTGTCCTCAGTGTGGTAGAGCTGGAAGCAGGGCTTCATGTACACCGTGTAGACCTCGGCAATGACTGGCTTCTCTACAGTCCTGAAACCTCCAAGGGCACCTTTACATCTTACCCTCCTGTCAATTGTGTTATTCGTCTCTGTGGTGCTGACAAAGCTGCACTGTTTTGTGTCGTGCCATGCAGTGCACACTTAATTCCCAGAGCGGCAAAAATGTGGAGGATCACCCTTCTTCAGTTTCAAATAAGTTTTCTTGGGCTGTCCAGGAAAATCCTTTTGGGTTTGAAGCACTGTGCCAGTAGCGCCAGTGTTTCTACCCTCCAGGTACTTGAACAGCCTTGGTGACGTGTAGAAATTATCCAAGTATAGAATGTGATTTTGATCAAAATAATCTGTCATAAGAGTCTTTACAATATGGTCGATAAAAGTGTCAGTACCAGTGTCAAAGTCATCCTTGCTTGTGTAGACAATGAATTTCATGCAATAGCATGTTCTTGCATCCCAGAGGCAAAAAATCCTGAAACCTCTTTTAGTAAGTTTGTCCGGCATATATTGTCAGAAATGGCACCGTCCCTTGACAGCTGCTGATTAGGGTCTGGCACCGCTGGTGCATTATTGCGACACTTGCCGACTATAGATAAATTGGGCTGCTGCATTAAAGGGCTGATTTACGGAAAAGTGTTAAAGTACACTGACAATGTTTGGTTCATTTACAACAGATTTTCTTCCATTTCCAATGTCTAATAATAATTTTTAAAATGAGGTTACTTCATGGTCATCATGTAGGCGAACATACATGTTTTTGAGGTTCATTTCATCTTGCCACAAATGGATTTTTTGATGCATGAGTGAACAATGTCAGCTCTTGTACTGGATCTAACTACTGGTAAGATCTGCCGGAAATCTCCACATAATAGAACTGGAATGCTGCCCATCGCTTCATTTGTAGAATTTATGTCTCTTAAAGTTCTGTCCAGGGCTTCAAATACGGCTTTGTTGAGCATAGGTGCTTCATCAATTATGATAGCACAGCACTCATTGATAACTCTAGCTAGCGATGTCCCTTTCTTGATGGAACACATTGGTGGTGTGTCGCAGCGGAACCTTAAATGTGCTGTGTACTGTCCGGCCAATCCACTGTTGGCTGTTGCAATGGCAATTTTCCCTTGAGACCTTATTGTTGCCATTATCGTTTCGATAAATGCTTTGCTGCAGCCACCTGGGATATCAAGGAAGAATATTCCACTATTTTTGTCCTCAACTGCTTTGATGAAGGTGCTGCTGATCTGGTGTTAACAATGTCTGTTTTCTCACAGCTTTTTCCCTTTGCTTCTCTGTGTTATCAAAATGTGTATCCTTGTATGTGAAAGCTGGGGGCTTTTGATTGACAGTCACAGGTGATTTTGTTCTTCCTCTTCATTTATTTCATGTTGTTCTTCTTCACCAGACACTCCTCTATTTTCATTATTGACACCAGCTCTACGCTGCCGTATTCTCCCAGCTGCGGGTATCACACGTCCAATTGCTCGCTGTTTGGGTGGCATATTGAATGAATCATGTGATTTTATTGTTTTTAGAGTTTTACTATATTCCACATCTAGATGAAGGGAAAAAAAGAACACTTAAACTCTGCACTTAGATCAAAATATAGATCTATATGATTAAATTGGTGCTTAGGTGTCTAGATATAGATCTATAGAATCTATATCTAGACCTAGATTTAGACCTATAAAGGCATTCTCTAGGTCAAGAAGAGGTCTCACAACCTGACACAGTAAATCTAGATCCATATTTCTAGGGTCTAACAGGTGTATAGATCTAGATCTATAAGTTAAGCATTCTCTGGGTTTAGAAGAGGTCTCACAAACTGATACAGTAAATCTAGCGTATGACGGTGGCTGCTGTAGGTACTAACTTCATTCGAAGGCTCTTCCACTTTCACTCTCTTGAATCAAGCGGCTCTTCCGACTTCTGCTGACTTTTAGAAATGGCGAACCGGAAAATGGTCCGACTTCCGACTTTTAAAAATGGCGAACCGGAAAATTATATTTTTCTAATTTTGTTAGTTGAATGCATGCACACACTGACGCGGTACAAACCAAGCTTAATCTGTAAAGCACCTTCAGTATTTTTTTCATGGCCCAACGTTCTGTCGTGTGTTTTTTTTTCAGCCATAGAGGACGATAACCATCTCATTTTATCAAATTATTAATGTAGATTATCCCATTCTAATCCATCCCCTTTTCATCTTCTTGTCCATATGTCGTCCTTTATGTTTCCATTCTCTATTTTTTTTTCTTTTCCTTTTTACTTCTCTTTTGTTTAAACCATCGAGACAAAAAAATGTCGAGCGTAGGTCCGTTCTTGTGTTTGTCTGCTTTAAGATAGCTCGTTTTATTTGCTATTCCCCACTGTCACTTTTCAGCTTCCTGCAGTATCCATCCACTTTTTTTACAATTTATGTCAGAACATGTCGACCTCATTCTCCCAAACTTTCCCAATATGTTTCAGGCCATAACACGATTAATTACTGACAAATGGAAAATAATTAATACAACCTTCCCCAAGACTTCTTGTGCTGCACATACGGTGTGTTTGTGCGACTGCGAGTTGTATACCGCAGATAACTAGTTTTCAGTGTTAAAATTAAATTCACAAATTTTGTGAATGGTACATGTATCACTGTCGAGCGTCCTGTCTAGAAGATGAAGTAAAAAATATTCTGTTCCGCTTCAAGCTACTGAAACCGGGATAGGCTCCGGCTCTATGGGGCTCATTAGCCTTGAAGATACTTTCCCTTTTTTTAATATTTACTTATCATTGTCTTAAATATATATAATAAAAAAAGAAAGAAAGAAAAACAGTAAAAAGAAGAGCACATCCACACAGACACCAATCCCGTCCTATCCATCCCGTAGTCTTGTGGACCGTTGGGGCGCCACAGGTGATCTGGCAACCTCATCCTCCAATTCTCTTGGTTTCAGACCTCCTGATTGTCTCCCTTAACCTCAATCCCGTCCACTCTGAGATGTTGTCCTCCCAACACTTCCTCTCTCAGCCCCTCCTTCTCATTCCTTGCACGTTGCCCTGCAGGACACACAGACACACAAACCACCCCAGTCATTTCATTCATCATTCAGCAATGAGACTTAAAAGGCAGGATCATGGTAGCATCGACAACTTTTATTGACATATTCAACAATCAACACATGCGAGGTGAATCACAATATCATTAGTCACTTGACTTCACTAGGACGAGAGAAGCTGGACCACAAGCACTGGACTGGACTACTGGCTGGACAATATGGAACTTAAGAAACAAGCATGAAAATCATTTTGACACAAGAGAGCAGTTTTCAAAGATGTATAATACTATGTCATGTAATAATAATAATAATAATAATAATAATAATAATATAGAGATTGACGGATATCATTAGCAATATATATATAATATATATTAATATGAAAATTCTTTTCTCTGAATGATAGTGAATGATAGTCATTTTTTTTTTGTAACAATTCAAATCAGTCGTACTGTAGGCGAAAAAAAAAAATTTAAATAGAAGAGGAGGCTGAAAGGAAAAAAGAGATGATTCCAGAAAATGTTTGAAAGGATGAGATCAGAACAGCTTGAGATGACAGCACCAAAAGAAAAACAGACAAAAAAACAACAACAAAGAATAACCTTACTACACGCTTAGACCTAGTATGGACAGCCTAGTTTCTGACCTCTTGAAACAACAACTTTATTGCAACTTTTTTATGGAGAACCTGAATCCTTGTGATAACCTAACCTTCGCAAAAGAATAAAAGACAAAGAAAAAGCAATACAACCTTCAGACAAGTAAAAGAGACAAAGAGAAAGCGATACAGCCTTCAGAGAAGCGAAGAGACAAAGAGAAAGTGATACAGCCTTCAGAGAAGCGAAGAGACAAAGAGAAAGCGATACAGCCTTCAAAAAAATAAAAGACACAAAGATAAAGCAATACATGCACCTGTTCTCGCACGGACCAAGTGCCTGCTACTACACACTAATGTCTGTGAGTCAGTCCCTATTGGCAGGAATAGCTAACTAGAGATATGTTCAACACGCACGGACATACAAGCTGTAAGCACAACTTTCAAAGTCCATGCACAAAAAGCATTATTCTTTACCTCGCCTATTGTCTACTTTAACTTAAAAGAGACAAACTGAACAATATGGTTAAGACATTAGAGTAAATTTTCTTTCATATATAAAAAAAATATGAAGAGTTCAACCTCTGTAAAAAATACCATACTGATTCATCTTCGAGATGAACAGAAATTTTAGTATATATTATGAAAAGTACAAGTCATGCGACGAGTCCCATTTTTTGATTCCATCCCATCACAAGTGGAGAGAAAATATCACAGGATATTAGAACAATATTAACATCAGGATTGCAATTGTGCGCAGAATTTTCTTCTTGATCAAACAACTTTTTTAAAAACATCATAGAAATCTAACCCCAACCAGGAAAAAAAAGACAGCAATACCTTTACTAGCAATAGTATAACATTTTTTAAAAAGTAGGCGAAGTAACTCTAGAATTTCTAAGTCAAACCAGATAAATCATAATGAAGAATAAACCGTGTGGGAACAACATCTGTATTCATACTTGAGATATAAAATAATAGGTAGTCTTAGATACACATTTTAAAGGAACTGAAGCTCTTACTTTCTAACTAACCATGAAAATGTCTATGATGTCAGATGAGACCTGAATTCCATCAGCATTTTGACATTTAAATTATTTGGCAAGAATTAAAATCAAACAACTTTTGAATCCATTTCACAGTATAGGCAAATAGAACAGAATTTCCAGTCAAATCATGATCACAATAAAAACCACAGATGAGCTAGGCAGCCATTTCGCATTCAGATGGCACAAGTTCAATTGTACAGTCAATACAATAGAGAAGAGCACTGACTGACCAGAGGTCATTTATTGTATTCCTTATTTCCACAACAATCTTCACTTGTGCCCATATTATATCATCAACATTCTTCATTTAATCATTCTCAATTCTTCATTTATGACCCCATTCCCAATTATTTATTTATGCCCCCATTCCCAATTCTTCATATATGCCCCCATTCCCACGACAGTTTTTCCACTTCTAGTTTTCATGTGTGCCTATTTCCACACCCGTCTGCCTGTCTTCATTCATGCCCCTATCTTCGCAATAGTCATTATTATTGATGTTCCATGCTATTTCCACAATTGCTTTTACGTGTATTTCTACCATTTACACAAGGCTTCATCATACTCCTAAAAAATAATGACTACTTCTCCTAGTTCCTCAGTTTTAACTCCTAATGGACTACTAAAGATGTTGAGACAGGATGTGTCTGTTGTTTCGCTACATCTGCTTGCAATTATATCTATAGCTGCTTCCTTGGTCATTACTAAAACTGTACAATATTCAGACGCCCTTGTTGTATTTCTAATATTTTACTCAAGAGAATAAAAACAATAAACACACAAAATAAATTAATTAATAAAGTTGAGAAAACTGAGCTCCCTCTCTCTGCGCCGTATATTCACCCAATTTAACCTTTTCATTTAACCCCCTGTGAGTCCCATCTTCTATGCCCTCCATTTAACACTTTCAAAGCCACAATTTTAATATTCTGTGAGAGATAAAGTTGACCCTCTTTAATTCCTATGCTTAATTCCCTTTATCACACTGATTAACCCTCTCTAAGCCACAGCCTCCATGAAACATTCATTAAACCTCTCTGACTCAATCCTTTTACCCTTTCAAAGCCTTACAATCAATCAGTTCATAAAAAAAAAAAAATCTAAGGGAAATAACTTAATCATTCCTTGTACCCTTTCAAAGCCTTACAATCAACCAGTTCATAAAAAAAAATCTAAGGGAAATAACTTAATCATTCCTTGTACCCTTTCAAAGCCTTACAATCAACCAGTTCAAAGAAAATGTCTAAGGGAAATAACTTCACATTAAAAAGCATCATGCTGCCGTATTCCTGCTTTGCTTCCAGTAAAATTCTTCGTACACACATGAAATACCCGCTATCAAATTTCTACACTGTGACCGGACTCCATAGCCAGAACTTAAGACGCACTGGCCTGTTTTGACCTACATGTCTTCAAATGGGAAAATGGACTCACAATTTACATTTCAGGATTTTTATTGATTGTAAAACTCTACAACCTTATTTTCCATTATTATAATAGTCGATCAACAGTTAATGATAATTCTAAAATGATGACTTTTTATAACACTCACTCTCAATGGATGATTAAAACCATTTAATCGCCATCTTTTCAAAAACAGTAGCTCTAAGATTCCCCCTAATTAGTTCCAAATATTTCTGCAATAATTCACCTAAAATCTCATTACAGTTGGAACCCAAAGTGCAAATACTGATTTTTTTTCTAATGGAATGCACAATTCAAAACAGACAAGAATGCACTAAAATGTTGACTTAAGAAAATGGGTACCAGTTATTATAAAACTTTTAACTCAAATCAGTTTTTCAATATCCAGACTACCTTGCCCAGACATAATGTGACACATGATCATTAAAACTTTCATGAACACGATGTCGCTAGCCATAGAGTTACTTATCTCTAAAGAGATGAAACATTCTTCCTCACTCGGCATGAAAACAAAGATAACAGGTAGAATAAGAATGGGCAAGCATGATAATACGTAGTGTAAGAATAAGTAACAATGATAACAGTAAGAATGGGCAACAATGATATAATGTAGAGTAAACATAAGTAACAATGAGTAACCTCAAAGAAACAACCTTGAACTTTTGTAAGTTCCTATGTCACGCATACACAGTTATTGCACAAGAGGAGCCAGGCTGGGTGAGAGATATAACACTAGCAACAGCATCTTCGCTTCATGAACACATAGAGTAACTTCTGTGAAAAATAGCTTGAAGTTTATTATCCACTACTGAGCCATAGTGACAATGCCTTCACATGAAATGCCATCAGATTTTGCATCACCTTTGTGGCCAAAAAGAGAAAAGACACAAAAAGAATGTTTTAAACTTGCCAAGCTCTCATCCGTGAGCCAAAATTCAAATGAATCGCAAAAACCAATGTTTTAAAAAAGTTGGCAACAAGAATAAAACATATACACAGAGCAGAACAATTTTCACAGATGCAAACGAGGCAGTACAAGGCAGCTAATTTCATGAACAAGTGATGAAGCGCAAAAGGATGCTGGATTATGCTGTTGTTAATCACAAGTATGAGACATTCACAGTCAAGTCAGAATGATTCTGGGTCAGAGACTGGCTGAAACGAGAGCAGAGAAAAAAAGTAGAAGAAGAAAATGAACACTTCGGTGATAAGAATGGAACCCAGTGGGTAATCTCGAGGCTTTTTCCTCGATAACAGGAGAGAGGAAGAGGGAAAGGAGGGACAGGGATCACACACCAAAAAAAATAGGGTGGGGTGGGGATCAAATACAAGCTACATGGCTGGGTAAAAAAAAACTAAAAGAAAAAATAGGAAAAGGTTGGAGGGAGAGCAAGTCTGGTTATATAGCTTGAATGCCTGACTTGTAAAGGGATGGAGATGGAGGGAAAGAAACCAAGACATGCAATTGATAGACCTTTCTAGCACAGAGAGATGGGTCAGAGACTGAATATAGCTTGAATGCCTGACTTGTAAAGGGATGGAGGTGGAGGGAAAGAAACTGAGACAATCTATTGACAGACCTTTCTAGCACAGAGATGGATCTCACATTGAAGAAATTACAAGAAAACATCTGACAACTCTTCCGAAAACCTGGAGATTACATAAATGTGCTTTCCGGTACCTCCAGCGGTCATGACTAGTTCCAAACATAATGACGATGTTTTTCTTTCGTAATAAACTAGAATGGCCAAGAGAGGAACAAAGCATTTTTCTAAGAGTCTGCCAAGGCAAAGCAGCAGTAAAACAAATTAGCTGCTTCGGCCGTAAAGACAAAAAGCGCCACATAGTGCCAGTGGGAGATGCACACTTTAAACTGTCGAGTTCCCTGGGACTTCTTTTCATTTTTTTAAAAATTGTGGCCGTGCAATATCTGTGTATGAGTAAACAGTTACTTCAACATGATGTACAGAAACCAAGGAAAACCGATCAGCAACAAGTTCTTTCCCTTTTTCCTTTTTTTGTACACCAGTCTATACATCATTCTTCATAGCAGTGTATAAGATACCACGGATTTATTTATAACTGTAGTGTGTGACTGGTTGTCAATATCAATTCATGTGCAGTCACGGACAACAGAGAAATAACAAGTGGAATGAACAAAGTTAGAAAAGCATTTAAGACAATACGGCTTTCTTTATATGTACAAAGGCATTCTATTATTTTTTCCTGTATTTTTAAATAATGATAATGATGTAGTAGTTTCCTGATACAGTGCCTGAGGTTTGGAGTGAAACAGAAAAATGACCAAGAAAATAAAAATATCTAATGAAATATCTTTCCTTACATTTTCTGTGCAACAAAAAGGACTCTAATCTAATCATGTAATCCAGTCAACTAATCAAGCAATCAACATCAACTAAAAAAAAACAAAGTCAAACGTAGAAGAAAATACCGTAATTCGAAAAACTTTTCGAAACATGTACTGATGTTATTTAACATAAGTTCCAGAGTAATGGCCAAGTCAAAGAGCTTCATAGGTCCGACCAAAATTGAAGTTATAGTGAAGTTCACGTCTAAACACCTAAAACAAACAAACAAATGTGAATGAAACACAATAATCCTTGAACAGGGAAAATTACAGTAAACCTTCGCTTTAACATAAAGTCAACTTCAATGGGAACAGGTCTATTGTAGCTAGGAGAGTAGGGAGAGGGACAAGGAACAAAAGAGATAGACCAGTATTTACCCACCCATAAAAATAACAAAATCTACACCATTATGGGGGGGGGGCGGCAATATGGACACTGCCAGAAAAGCCAAACAAGCTACAAGCCAAAAGCCTGATGAAAGCCTGAATAGGGCCATTTCTCGCCCTTTGATCCAGAAACCACAACTGTTCATGCGCTTGTCCAATAAAAACTACGGGCTGGACAAGCAGTCTAGTTTCATCTGGACAGCAGGCGAGGTTATGAACAGTGCGGGAGCATCCACAGAAGATGTGGAGCCAGGTCTTCGTGATGAGTCGAATGGAATCAATCAGAGACCCCTGGGCTGGGCTGAGACATCTTCTCCTATGACTAAAAATGGTATCCCTACAATAAACTTGTGTGTCAAGGGGCCATTCTGTACTCAGTATCTGAGAAAAGCCAAGGGGCCATTCTGTACTCAGTATCTGAGAAAAGCCAAGGGGCCATTCTGTACTCAGTATCTGAGAAAAGAATCATGTCACTACTGGCCAAGGGATGCACTGATGGTGTGTGAACAAGGCTGATTAGTTCATGTGAGGATCTACTGCATCCTTTCACCAGCAAAACTATTCATGATGGCCCAAACTGACCTATAGCTGCTTATGATGTCGGAGATGTCTTTAATTTTGGAACAAAAACACTAAAAGATTCAGAGCTTTAAAAACTGTAGCCATTTGCTTCTTATATTTGAAGTTTACTGTGGACCAATGCACCAACAAAAAAAAAAGAACAAAAAAAGAACTAATTTCTGAACTATATCCCCCAGCTTTTTCTCCTTTCTTTAAAAAGATACTTCCCATCCATTTCCCTATAATCCAGACTACAGAAAAGATGCAAACAAACACAAAATAAGACAAGCTATCTCACTAAACACCCATTAAAATCCTCAATGACTGAAAACGGCAATGTCTGCACAAAAAAGTCCCTCAAAGAAAAGTCTCAGAACAAATGAAGATGCAAGTCCACAACTCTGGCACCGAACCTTGGCCCATCCGATGTTGATGACGCACCTTCGCCCTGGCACCGGAGAACTGTCTTTGCCATCTGTGGATTCTCTCACTCTGCGACACCTGGATTCTATGAAGGCTGCCAAAAGGCGGAATTTCCAGGTCCCAAGCTGCCACAAGGTGGAATTTCCAGGTCCAAAGGGGATCACAAGGCGGAATTTCCAGGTCCTCCAGCAGCCACCAGCTCGCAGAGAGAGAAGACAGACGGCATGCAAAAGAAGGAAAGAAGTCAACTTAGAATGACTTAGGTTAACCTCAGGGCTGAGGGGTTTACTTACACAACTACAGCAAGAGAGCTATGATGTATGTGCACTGTCAACTGTATAGGCAAATAGACATAGTTGGTGACGAGTAGAGGCCATGACCATCTTGTCTGTCTACAAGGTTCAAAAGCTGGGGAGAGTAGATTCACAATCATAGGCAGTGACGTATTGGTCTGACGTACAGTGATGCTCAACATTTGCTCAGAAAAGAAAAAACTGATTTTTTTTTTCCGTTTTTGGGCAGTATGAATTTGAATTACATGTATAAACAATAAAAAGGACATCATATTCTGCGTTAAAGGAAAATATCATTTTGAAATGGCCTTAAAAAAACAAAAATATTTTTCAGATTTTCAAACCTAAAACTTTATAATACTCACTCATGGCATTATTGCAAAACTATTGCATGACCTACAGAATTCATAAGTGCCAGCAATTTTTTGTTGCTTTTGTTGTCATTTCCTTATGACGAAGGATTATATTTTCAAATATATATTATATTTTCTCACTGTTTCTGTGTTGGCAGCGCAAGCGAAGTACACAAATTACACGTCATACCATACACATCTGACCTCCAAAATTTACTTAATCCTTTGCATTACATCCAAATTTAAGAAGGACTCCTTCCTACATTCAGTCTTTAGTCCTCTCCAAATTTTGCTCCGAAAAAGAAAATGCTCCCAAAGTCAAAATGAAAGGCCTTCGTCTAGCGCAGTCTTATAAACATTTGGACAAGTACAGAAGAGACAGCAGTGAAGTCAGTTCTTGAAACGTTAGCTCTTGCTTTTTCTCTCGTGACTCCAACTGCAATGAGAAGCAATTAATTGATGAAACGTCTAGAGTTGCATTCATTCTTAGCTTTCCTTACATCTCAGAGAGGATAGGTCAAAGAACAACAGAATCGGAATGGGCATCGCAGTCGTAAAAACAAACTGAAGAAACAAAATGTACAGTAATTTCTTCACAATCGATCAACAAACACATTATGGAAATAACTTCAGCACAAACACTTAAAACCTATTGCACCAACAAGCCGTCCTACAACTGCTACCATCATTATCGCCAACCTGTCCGCTGAAAATGGTTAAAAAAAAACCAATAAAACAATGACAAACAGATCATAGAAAATAAAAAGCATGGCATTAATTCAAACATGTTCAATCACAAGATTTTCAGTTGCTGTGTTGTTATGCATCTCGACACAAAAAAACAACAAAAAAACAAACATCAAAGCATTTGAAGGCAAAAAAAAGTGTGGACCCTTTACATATAAATGGGCCTCTTTTGTTAAATCAAACATGAAGAAAATGAAGAATAGAAAAAATAATAATAACAATAATAATAATAAAAAAAAGCATCATAAATTTGACATTGTCATAAATAATTTTTTTTAATGGACAGCCAAGACATTTTTTTCTGAGCTTCAAATGAAAAGATGTTGTGAACAATAATATTTCCATAGGAAACAACTTGGTCATAGGATCAGGAAAAGCTGAAAGATAAATGAGTATGGAATGAAATGAAGTGGTCGAGATCACAAACTTTCGCGAACAAATGAGCATCTGCGGAAATCAAATCTTGTAAGTAAAGACATACAGGCATGTCAAGAAAGTCTTCATTAAATATGGGCAATTAAATAGGAGACAGTAGTTTTGGCTTCTCCATCAAGGTCTGGAAGGGTGGAGATAACTGTAAAACTTTGAATGCCTTCAAGAAATTAGCTTTTGCAAGAAATGTGAAATACGAAAAAATCTAGACCTCAGTCTTGGTCAATTCACTCCAGTGATGACGATTACCAGAGAGAAAAAAGGGTTTCTTGAAATCGTCATCAGAAGGAACATTTTTTTTTTTTACTTTCAAAATTTGTTTTGTTTTAAATCGACGATAAAAGAGTAGTAATCCTGTCCATGATGAGAGAAGCACTGCTACGTCAAATAAGAAAAAAACAGTTCTCGAAAACAAATCTTAAACAGCAAATAAGACAGACTGACACGCACAAGACAAATGAACCACATCGACAGACACACCAACAGCAAAACCATATAAATTTAACACATGAGATGCTTACTAGCAACTCAACGACCAAAGATCACAACCAATCACGGCAGATGAATGAGAGTTTTCCCCCGGGGATGAGGGGGTGTAGCCTGGGCTTATACTCCCTTTCTTAGCCAGCCAATCAGCTTTCTTGAGGCAGAGACAACACGGGATTCGAACAGCTCAATGAGAGGTACCTTTGGTCTGACACAATCCTCATGTTCTTGCCGTCCCGGAAACAGTCTGGGTAAGTGCGGAGCACACCGTTTCTTACCGCATCTCCTCACAAGGCAGCGGCGCACGGATGGTCTCGGAAGAGGAGTCTTGCCTGTGCTGACCGACTGCCCTTAAGCTAAAACATATGGGTATCCTTCCCAAAGAAACACTGTCAAGTGAATAATCAATCGGGTTAAGATGAGTGTGAAAATTCATCGCAGTAATGGACAGGTAGGGGGTAGTAGTTCCAAGTGCTTTTTTTTTTTTCAATATTCATCTTTTCTATCTTAGCTTTTTCTTTCGGCCGCCTGCAATGTACAACACAATAAAGAATTGTTACTACAGTGACAGGACTGAATCTGTCTGCATTGTAATCGCGTTTCCTTATCCTCTAGATGGCCTTCAGAGCATTTCAAAAGAAAGCATGAAGAATATGAGTTGACTGCTCAACTCACTTTGCCACGTTAGAATGAATGTTTTACTACAGTAGCGAGCTGATCAAAATTTTGGTACTTATGAAAGAAAATAATCATAAATATATATATTCTTCTCCGCTATTTTTATGTGTTTACCAAAACGAAAGGATTATACAAAAAAAAAGTCTGCAAAGATTTAATGTTTTGTTTCGACCTGTATTATTAAATTGTACTTGTCTGAGGATGGAATCAAGTTTGTTAACTTTTGTTTTGATCTATTTTGATCTTTGGCTTATTTGTCTTTGTACTTTTTGTTCGCCTATTTTTTGTTTCACAATCTCTTCAAACAGGCTTTAATTAGAACTTTGGTCTCACTACTGGTTTAGATTGGGTTTAATACTATTTTGATCTCAATCTATTTTAACTTAATCATTTCCTGATTATTATTATCTTCTATTAGTTAAATCAATAATTTATTCTAATTATGCCTATATCTTTGTTTAATTAATGTTGTAGTTTGATTATCTTTTGTAGAAAATGTCCATTTCTTACAGTTGCCAAAAAAATTGTAGGGGGGAACTGCAAAAAAAATTCAAAAAAATAAAAAAAAATCCCAGAATACAGTATTAGGATTTCCAAGAACGCACCAGCGAGGCCTGTAAGAGTCATACGCACACACAAACATTGAAGCAACAAACAAGACAAGCAATTTCACTAATTTCCTGTTAGCAACGGCTGAAAAAAGAATAGAATTACAGTTTACAAATACTTTTAAGAAAAAAATCAAGAAATGGGTCCAATTAAAAAAAAAAAAAAAATAGAAAAGAAACAAGCAATCAAAGCGAGTTCCACCGAGGAGGACTGAGCGCACGCGATAGCACTACTTGCACCTGTAAGAAATAACATTGACTGCAAAAGATGATCAAATACTGCAACAAATGTACAAGGGGGAAATTCCTACACACGTTTGTATTTAAGGAACAGATCGGAGAGCAAGAGTAGGGGACAGACCAGCACACTGAGAATCATCCATCTGTCCCAAGGAGTAATGTTTCTGACTCTTGCTCGGCAAGACGTAGGCTATTGTAGGATATGTAGGTTAATGTAGGCTAATATAGGATACATAGGGATTACATCTAGGCCTTGTTTATTTCCTTTTCAGTAATGGTATGAGGGGTTGGGTCTCTCGGCTTTACCTGTTTCTCCCTCTGAATTTGAAGCTCAACGACTTTCAGGATCTAATTGCAGGATGGGAGGGCAGGGGAGTGATAGGGAACTGAACATTTCCAGATGATGTTCAGCGTGCTGCTGCGTGACCCAAGGAGCAGAACAGAGGAAGGCCATCGTCACACGGATGGGAAGGAAAGAGGTTTTTAACCTGTTCATTTTCCTCCATGGCCAGAGGGGGAAAGCTCAAGAGCTTCTCCCGTGTCCGCACCACAACCCGGATATCGATGACACGAGTTCAAGGTGACAGCATTAGTCCAGATCATCTGATCCGGCTGACCCTTGGAATGAGGTCATTCCAGTCACTGCATCGGCCAGGGAGGTGATGAGGTTTGGAGGACGTACTACAAGAAGAGAAGTTACTGGTATGAGTAGACAGCACTAAGAAGCACAGGTACAATCACAGCAACGTGAGCATGTCCTGTATGGGGCGTTTTAAAAGCCCCCCCAAAATTTTAAAAGTACAGGCGTGGGATTAGATCAACATGGGCTTGTGACATCTTTACTCAAATAAATACGTACAACAACACAAAACAAAACCAAAGCTGTCTTCAAAGATTATACGTGCATTTAAAACCAAAATAAAAAGGGAATAAGAACAAACAGCACAGTAGATAAATGCAAGAGGTCACAGTAGGTAAAGAAATAGGAAAACAAAGAAGGATGAATTATATTATTGGTGAGATGTGATTAAAAATATCTCGTAATGCAAAGAAAAGTGAGATAAACAAGATAATCTATATCAGAATGAAGTGGTTATTCAGTGATGTGCATGCATTATGTTATATTGGTGATAGCATGAAGTGCAGATATGTCAATGCTATCAAGAACTAGAATATAAACAAAACAGTCTTAGTCTCTATTGTCTTGTCCCCCTTTTTTTATGTTACACCTTCTCTATTTTACGCCATTTTCCCTAAATTTGACCCATCAGTTGATGTCATTATTTTCACTATTCTCTTAATATGAGTTTACTCTTCAAAGACAGCAATGTCGACTGTTGGTTTTGATTTGTGTTGCTATGTCATGACAAGGATCACTTCACACATGTTGAGCTGATCCTCACAATAAGAGCGCTACAATGACAGCTACAACTTTAAACTATTCCTTCCAGACAGAACAAGGACATCATGTGGACAGCATATTCCATCAGCTTTAGAGGATCAGCAATAAAGGCAGCCAGCTTTACCACTAATGACACAAAGCACCTATGGCAAGAGAAATCTAGGCTGTCCTTCCTCCACTTGTAATATTCTGACTCCACTTACGATAATAAAAACTTTGCCAGGGCTGAACATTTTTTCTAGGATGACTTCAGGTGCTTTTAACCCTAGTACTGCCCAATGGAATGTGCCAGAGTGCCCGGGAAGATTTTTCAAATGTATACACATGGGGGTGGGACAATTTCACCAAATTATAGTTTTTTTATTCCCCCTTTTGGGATACATAAGAAAGTTGGAGAAGTCAATGGGGGTTGTTTTGTTTTGTTTTTTTTGTTTTTTTTTAATTGCCTTTTTTTATTCCGACCCATTTGCGCAGTTGGGCAGTACTACGCTTAATGTTAATTAATGTTATACAACTGCAAGAGTGTTAAATGAAATGCAAGACTTAGGAATGAGAATGGCATGGTTCTACTGCTACCATCACGATGAGAACACATTACCTTCAAGGGCTCCAATGCCAGCCTTGGTCTGCAGCAAACGGTCCAGGACCAGACAACTGCAGACAGCAGTGTAGTCACAGCTGCCTGTTGAGCATCTGTCCCGCGACGATCCCTCTGGTGTCCCATCCACTGAGTCTGAGAGCAGACCTGGTGGCCACCACGGTCAGTTGCTGCAGAGCACCACAGCACAACCACACCCCAGCCACAGCACAGCAGCACCACATCTAGCCACACCAGCGCAGAGAGTTCAGTACGCTGTATCCTGCCCAAGCAAAGCCTGCTGTATCTTGTTACTTCGTCCTGCGATTCTTGTACACTACCTCCTTCTGCTCCTAGAAGCCTCTGTTGTTCAAAAAAAGTTCTTTGCAAGATTCCCATTGTTTCTCTGGCACTAGAACTGGCCAGGGTTTGGTCTCCCGTCTTCCATTGTTGACCCACAAGCGCTTGTCTCTTACTGCGGTCAAGAAGCTTTCTACTAAGTCCACACTTCAGACAATGCACTAGTCAGCCCAAGCAAGGCAAAGCTACAGAGTAAACTTCTGTACTGCTTGAACTGTCGTCCTACAAGCACTGAACAAACAACTGTTAACCCTATATCTCCAAGTGTCATCGATGAATAAAAGCGTGAGACAAGGCCAATACTGAACACTGCATCTGTTACTTAGCAACAACACAGGGGAAAGCGAGAAGTGCAAATTATACCTCATGAATAGCAAATAAAGAAGTACACAATGTGAATGCCTTTTATCACACCATCATACAGACTTGGACGTTGGAATAAGGGGAACTAGAAACAGTTTGTAACATTTCTTTTCCTGGTCTTCACTTCTGTTTCCTCTGTTATAAGATTAACTGTTTCAGTTTTACACTTAAGACATTTCCGAGGCAAAATCTTGCAGATCTCACTTTCTTGACTTTATGGTGTGCTTTTGTATATCAGCTGTCAGTGACCTAACGTATTGAAATAACAATAGCAGGAATATAGAGAATCGATATTCAACAATGTAATATTCTCCTCAGTACAATAACGTACAGTCCTTTTTCAAAAACAACAAATATGAATACTGATGTGAGAAACATAGTAAACTACCTGAATACCATTTGGGCACGAAGCAGTTCCACAGAAACAATCAATAAATGAATAAACATATGATGCTACCTGTTTCCATCTTGCAAAAATAATCCAATCAAACCGAGCAGGTCCTGAGCCAATGTTCACGTTCAAAAATTCTTCAATGAGTCAAACCCAGACTGACAATTAAACCACAAGCTAGTCACCAACAATGGAGAAAAACTAAAACTAAAACGCTTCAGATTCTTGTGCAGCTGTCCAGACAGCTGACAGGTGCGTCCTTGTCTTTTATAGTTGTCTCACATTACATGACAATATGTCAGGCAGTGAGAACCTATATGTGTTTGGCAGAACAATCCAGTTATCAAGCCAGTTCAACTATGAAAACAACAATATCCAATCCAGCAAAACAGTAGATAAGACCAAGCTCAGATACCTGCTTCGAATGTCGTTAATGATTTATGAGAGCATTTGCGTTCAACTTTGATCGATGCGTGACAAATATATTTATAATGTGCTTTTGCTGACGTTCTTTTAGACTCCAGGACAGATTGATACTTAATTTATACAACAGTAAAAGTGTCAACAACCTCAATCAATTCAATAAAAAAAAAAAATCAGCGATACAAGAAAAAAAACTGTCACTGGAGAGACGAGAAGAACAAGTGTGTTACTTCAACACCTATACACACACAAATACCAAAACTCAACAACCCACCACGCTTCATCTTAAAAAGTCTAGCCTCGATAACAACGCAGCACACGCACACCTTCTCCTCACAACTAATCCTTGCCGGTGTGCTCCCACCTCTGTGAAGTCATGTGGGTGCAGATCGTGATGTCCGGCATGGAGATGACCGGCCGCCGGAAGTGCACAGGAATGCTTATGGGGTGGAACACGGGGGCGCCGTCGTGTTCCGGCACCGTCTCAAAGAGACCGGAGATGTTCGTGTTGTGTACAGAGATGGGCATGTAGTGAGTGCCTGATGGGTGGAGGATGAAACCTGGCAGAGCCACAGAGGCTGAGCCTCCTGAGCGACTCTCCCCAGCTTGCTTTCCCGAACTTCTTCTCCTCCCTCCGTAACTTCCTCCACTGAGAGACATGGGGTCAGTGCTGAACTCGTCCGAGTTGGCCGAGTTGTTGCTGCCCCCGCCCGATGATCCTTCCAGCTCGTCGCGGTACAGACCGCTCCCGGCCCCGGCTCCCGTGTGGCGGGGCTTGTGTTTGGTCAGCTTCCACTTCAGGGGTCCCTGGTCGTCTTCAAGGTCGCGGCTGCTGGTGCTGGAACTGGTGTCGCTGGGCTGGTGTCGGCGGAGATGGTGGTGCTGCATGTGGTGGTGGTGGTGGTGGTGGCCCCCTTCCTGGGAGAAGCGCTTGGTGATGTTGTGTTTGAACTTGTACACATTGTCCCTGATAAGCCGAGGAAGAACCAGGGAGTTGAGTTAAAGCCAGGGCTTACGCCAAAATATTACAAGGGTGGGGAAATCTTAGGGCAATGCAAAACATAACAGAGAACTGCAAAACAAAATGAGATGTCACCTGTGGAGAAGGTAAAATATATTTTTTTTTTTTTATGAGATTTTTCTAGCCAAATCATCTTGACCTTTGCAGAATGAAGTTTTGGCTCGGAAGAGAAAGAAACTTTAGAACAAACAAAACAAAAAAAGGAACAGAGTGACCCGATTTAACCCTCTTTATGCCAAAAACAGTAAATTGGCTAACTACAAAACATCAACTCCTAAACAATAACAACAAGAATTACAAAACACCAACAACTTAACCCTTTCACATCACACCACACGACTGTCATGCAGCGTGTTTCACGCCCAATATTTTGGGACTGTGAGCAGTGCGATGTGAAAAGGTTAACAAAATGCAGACAAACCTCAACCTCATCAACAACATCAAGAGCCACACGGCCACGCCCACTGACCTTGAAGAGCTTGACCCACTGGGTGAAGTTTTCTCCATGTTGGACATGTCAGAGACGTAGCCACTGCTGCCCATCCCGCTGGGTTCTATGCTGGTGCCCAGGCCTGAGAGATGACTGGAGTAGGAGAACACTGGCACCAGGCCTACAGGACGAGACAGAGAAGGGCCAATGATGAGAACAGGTATGGGGAAATAGTACGCTGTGAGGGACTGAAGAGTAAAGGTCTGTTGGGGAAACAGTATGCTGTAAGAGACTGAAGAGTAAAGGTCTGTTGGGGAAACAGTATGCTGTAAGAGACTGAAGAGTAAAGGTCTGTCGGGGAAACAGTATGCTGTAAGAGACTGAAGAGTAAAGGTCTGTCGGGGAAATAGTATGCTGTAAGAGACTGAAGAGTAAAGGTCTGTCGGGGAAACAGTATGCTGTAAGAGACTGAAGAGTAAAAATAAAGTTCCTTCAAGGCCTATGATGCCAGTAGAGCCAGAGCTTATCCTGGTTACAGTGGCATGCGGCGGAACAGACGATTTTCACGCCATCTCTTAGACAGGACGCTAGTCTGTAATAGGTTTAACTTTCCCAGCAAAATATGCCAGTACCAAGAAAAAATGGAGTCAAGTATCTTTCCCAAGGACACAACATAGTAACCTGGAGTACAACCAAAGACCCTTGGATTACGAGTCCATCGCTTTTACCATTCAGCCACTGCACTGCCTGGGCTGAATAGTGTTGTTTTGTATTTCCTGCCGTAGCCTTGTGTCCTTGTTGGGGCAGAATTGAGAACTTGACAAGCTCTTTCCATTTCAACTCATCTCGTACCAATTTTTATCCGATGGCCTTTGGTAAGAGTATATATTCACTTATATTGTCTGATCACATTTTCTCAGGCCTGCCTGTAAAATCAAACAATGTCTGTTTTTGACTTTAGGGAGAGAGTGATGGTTCAGATCAGCCCAATGCCTTGCATTCATGCAGTCAAATCAAGCTGACTCCATTTGATTTGGAAAGGATGTCAAGACAACTGGCCTGATGTTGTTCATTAATATAAAAACCAATAATTAAACTTATGCAAGGGAAACTCGGATCAATCTCGCATAGGGCCACTATAGGAGAAGTAACTCTTTAGATATTTCATTTTTGCCAGAATGATTCACACAAAGCTGTGATTCAACGCACAGCAACAGAATTTTTTTATTCTGAGTAAATAATATATTCCACAGACTGACCAGGCAGTGGCGCTGTCAGAAAATTACAACTTTTTGCTTCCACAACTTAATGCCTTTGATATATGGGAAACATTCAATTTTTCCCTTGTAACTTGACAAATAGCGATAAAATATTAAAATATCAATTATGTAAATGTATAATAATTATTTCCCATTCCTTGTGAAAAATTTCCTGTGCCTTTGATTTAGGTAAAAAGAAAAAAAAAGCAATGTTTGTTCAATGCCTATGAGGCCTATAGAGCTGGAGCTTATCCCACTTTCAGCAGCGTTCAGTGGAACAGATGATTTTTACATTTGATTTACAGACATAATAGTTCATAGTTAAAAAACAAAATCATTAATATATACATTAATCAAAGCAATGGATGTATTTGACAACCCGGCAAAGTGTGAGAAAAAGAAAAGACACAAAATCAAGAGTGAATTTTTTACAAGGCTTAAAGAGTAAGAACAGGATGAAGTAGCACAAATGATACTAAAGAGGATGTATCTCTGTCAAAGGTTTACTTTCCCAGCAGAATATACCGTTAATCAATTCACACGTGAATGGCGGGGGGAAATTCCTTTTAAGTGTCTTTCCTATGTACAATGCAAATGGCAATCACAAGACAAAAGAGCTATCCCGAAGAACCCAACAAGAAAACAAATGTGTCGACAATTGCTGTCTTCAATGGGAACAACAAGAAAAAGAGCAATAACAACAAAAACAACAATCACACAGAAGGAGAAAAGAAGAAA
>JBDFRD010555850.1:0-18728 GCA_039654405.1 Bullina lineata | reverse complement strand
GATGTAGAGGGGTGTCTGCCATTCTATTGTCTGCTCAACAATAGTTCTTAGTGTTGCTATCTGATCAGTGCAGGAACACTCTTTCCTGAAGCCAGCCTGGTCATCACGAAGAGCCTTGTCCAGGGCATCCTTCATACTCTCCAGGATAATCCGTGTGAGCACTTTGCTGGGGATGGACAGCGACTCCTGTCTGCAGTTGTCTCTCCATGGGAGTTCCAACGAACTTCACACAGGCCAAGCAACATGAGGTGATACCGGTTGAGCTCTCTCACCATCTGTGCACATCTTCCAGTCTCCCTTAGCGTTCTCACATTCCACGTTCCTATCTGGATGGGTTTCTTCTGTGGCAACAGCTTTGGAGACTTTATCAAAGTTGCCCTTGGGTTCGTAGGGGTCATCAGCACTACAGCTTCCTTTCGGGTTTGGCTGCAACACGTCATAACTCTCCGGGATGGAGTCCCTGATCTCCCAAGAACGAATATAGTGTCAGTTTTGCTATTTATGGTTTCTGTAACAATTTCTTTTGTCTGTGAGTGGATTGTTAGCTCTCTGCACAACCCCCAACCTGGAGATGCGACGAATGAAAATCTAAACGTCTCACCAGGAAAAAAAAATCTTAAGCTGCTTTTTCTTGGTGAGAGGTTTAGATTTTCATTCTTGAGCATACACGTGTCATCATTGAACAAGGCAACTTTGATTCACCCTAACTCCCTTTCTATCGGCCATCTTTGGGCCCTGAATGAGCATACTATCATTCAATGTTTACTCTTTGTCCAGACCGACTTCAAGACTGTGACCTTGCCTTAATTTAGAAGTAAATATATTTCCGTGATGTCAAGTCCAATGTCGTCATTTGTTATGTTCGAAAGAACCAATCAGAAAACTAGAAATAATCACGGGTAAATGAACCCACTTTGTTGTTCTTGATCAATTGATAGTGTACTGTTGTGTGAGGCAAACAGCAAAGCAAAGATTGATGAATTTAACAAATTCATTTAAGTTTTCTTTTGTCGTCATCAAATCTAAACATGTCATGTTCGAAAGAATGTTAAGTCCAAAAGATGTTCTAAGCCATTTATTCTGATTCAAACCATGTTTTAATGAACACTACCCTGCTTTTCAGTGGTCTAGGGAACCTAAACTAGATGCGACAAAACGTGCTTGACTAGGTCCTGACAGGAGTAGAACATAATATGATGTAAATTATTGATGATATGTTCCAAAAATGACAACAGTTGTAGTGTCATCACTGTTATGTTTGAAAGTACAAATTGTATTGAAAGGATGTCGGTCAGCAGTGTTATCAGTTGTTTATGCACGAGTCCGTAATTAAGTGCAGGCAGGTGGGGACGAGTGAGGATGCCGGGAAGTAGTGCAACACTCTGTAGGCACGCGTCCCGTTTCTTGACCTTCAACGGTGAGCTGAACACATGGACTCGGGGTCATCTTGAGTTCATCAAAATTGCACTGGATAGTGCATTTAAAGAGAGGAGGATGGGGGAACATGAAAAAGGATGGAGGGGGTAGGATGGCATGTGTGTGTGGGTTTTTTTTTTTGGGGGGGGGGTTATTCAGTTTTTCATTTGGGAGAGGATGAGAGGGTAATAAAAGAGTTTACTGTCCCTTTCACCAGACATGGTGGCGCCACATTACATGTCTGTTCACCTCTATCCCGTGCCAACACCCCCCCAGGTTTTCCGATCATCTGGATAGCCAGGTGTATTACGGAATGTCTGTGGACTAAGTGCCGGAGGTGCGATTCACAAGTTTCAATCAAATCCCATTCTTCAGTTAACATGTCAATACAACCTCAACATGATAGGACGGTCACCATGAAAGAAAAATGGCACCATGACTCTACCCGTTGTCTCAGGGAAAACTTGGGAAAAGTTCTGCAAAGACCCAGAGACCGAACCAGTGAAAATTTGTCGGTGGCCCTCTTATCTTTGGGGAAATTGCTTTGGCTCACTGATAGGACATCATTGTATTACACTTTTGAGTGACAGAAGTTGGTCCGCCCACATGTCTTGTTAAGGGTGGGGGAATACATCAACAAGACTGCGTCCAGGTCTGACAGCCAGTCTTGCTGGGCTCTCTGCCTGTATTCACATAGTATCGTTGAGGTTGTCAACCCCATTTTTTAAAATCTTCAATGCAAAAAGAAGCGTATTTCCCAACATCTTTCACTTAGCCTAGCACTGTCAAGTTCGATGTGATGAATTTGAAATGACCCCACCAAGGAATTGCGAGACCTCAGGGGACTCTACTAGACTATACTACTTTTCTTTCTTACATTGAAATGTATAAGTTATGTTTGCTTACTGATTCAGACTGATCCTGTGAAATTATAAACATTTGTGCCTTTGATGATTGATTTGTCCATTTTTGTCATCATAGTTATGTTTGAAAGATGTTTGATAATTTGCAAAAATTCAAACTAAAATATGAATAAAGTTGGATTTTTCATCCTCATCAGCATGCATATTGTGAGTCTAATTCAACCTTCTGAATCTTTGTTTATCAACTTTTCAAGATAGAAATTAAAATGTGAAATTGTAAATTTTTTCACTTCTTTCGGAAAGAATTATAATGACACAAATAGGGACCCAGTGACGTTCAGAATTTATTATTTTTCGTGGTTTTCAGCATTTGATATATATTCTTTTCATGTTTGTCTTAATAATCAACCACTAAGAAACTATTAGTAATTTTTGTTTGTCTTGTTCAATTTCTACTTGTAATTGTGTCACCATAGTTATGTTTGAAAGAATTCGTCTTAATGGTACGCCACACAGCTAAGCATGCCATCTCCAGATCTGTAGACACATGTTTTGTAGGAATAGATATACGAATATAAAAAGTCGGGTGAAAAAGATGTAAAAACAACTCCTAGTGCAACATTTTAGGTACCCTTCTATTGGCGAAGGCTTGTGTATACATTATTATTACTTCTGATTATTCTGTCTTCTTCAGACATCTTTCAAAGATGAGCCTGAGGAGAGTGTAGATGCAGCCCAAAAGCAAGTCCTGGTCACTTACTTTCCTCGCAGCCGTCGAAGCTTTTACATCCACCTCTTGTTGACAATTATGGTCTTGGTCATTTTGGTCTGTGGAGCTATCGGGGCCATCTTCTTCTACAGGCACTTTAATAAAAAGGTTGGTTACTGTCTGGAATTCCTATTTTTGGACAGGTTGTCTGTATTCAGCTTAGAAATATATGAGATAGAAGTTTACTGTGAAAGATATTCTAAAGTGCTCCATATAAACTTCCTGCTCGCACTGTTTTCAGTTGTTGATTTTATAGAATTACTTACTGTTGGCTATGATTTGAGACAAGTGATGCTTTATGATTTTTAAATGTTTTGAGTCTTCAAAGGGGCAATGTTTTTTCAAGTTAGCTTCTAGAGTAAGCTGAATTCGATACTTAAATATCATAAACATTCAAATATTTTCACATCAAAGTTAAAAAGAGGATGAAGAGTTGCTGATGGAGTATGAACTTTGAGAAATGATGTCTAGAGCTAAGCCAACATCTCATGTGCTAGGTGCTTAGCAATCAACCAAAACATTTTGACTTAAACTCTAGAAGATCCTTGACTGTATCAGGGACGCGAGCGAAAACTATACTTGCTTATATGCTATCCCCTGAAATAACCAGTATTGATACCCAGTATCTATGTCAGACTTTAATGATCATTGTATGCCATCTTTCAGCAGACTCAAAAATTACAATTTTAAGTTTTTATCTTTATTTAACTATTTCCCAAAATGAATACATCATAATGTATGCATTCAATTCTTGGAGGGTCTTCCCTTTTTTTAGGGATGTGCATTTGGACCTTGACAATGTGATGATTTCCTTCTATGGCTCTTTTCCTCATTTACAGACGACCGTGGTTCTGCTTTGCCTGGGTAGCCTCTAAGAAACAATGCTTTGCCCAGTGCTGTTCCCTTCTTGGTCATCGTAGTTTGTTTTTTTCAAAGGAAAGACATGGTCAATAATGTTGAAACTAGTCTGAACTACTTAGTATTTCGAAAATAGAGATAGTTATAACCTGACTGTGTTTGACTTTCTCCCAGGTCTACTCAGGCAAGTGTGGCAATGTTTACTTTGACACCACATACCATGGCAAGGACACGCCTGCTCCTAAGGCAAAGGCTGGAGCAGTCACCATGGACTTCTTTGAAGAAGAGATTGAAGTTTCAGAAATTGACCTGTACGAATCTTTGCACACCCCAGCTTTTGATGAAGTGCGAGAGAACACAGTGCTACACGATTTTGGCAGGGTGAGTGGAGATTGTCTTTTATAAGGGCAAGAATCAATGAGAGGCTAGAAGTGATTTTTTTCAACTTAGTTACAAATGAAGATGCAAGTCATTTTAACAACACAAGCTGTAATCAGGAAAGATGGTAAGAACAAACGGGAGAAGAGCTGGTGTGGGTTTTTTTTTTTCCTTTTGGATCAGTTATAAAAAAAAAGAGGGCTGAATTGAACTAGAATTATCTTTCAACACAACGGAACTGAACTGAAATAAGTTGTACCATTACTAGTACCATCAGTAGCCTCATAGGGTTAGAGAACCATGGACTGATGAATGACACATGTGATGCTACCGTCATATGAAGCTTGCTGGGTGGTGGATGGGAAATAGGAGAGGAGTAAAATTCCTCATAGGGGTAGCCTGGTTGGGATGTTAGGGGCCTAATGCTTTTTGGTGTAAGAACAGTTTATAATGGAAATTCTTGGGTTGAATCATCCACCTGTGTCCTGACAATAGGTAAGCCTTGTGTCCAATGCAATAATAACATTATATTGTCTAACAAAGGGATGCAATGACCTGCATTCTGCTTGAAACATTTTTATTGTGTAATTCAAAATCTCAGTCAATCTTAAGCAGAAACATGTAGCTAGAGAGGAGTATCACAACATAGATTGTCAACTTCTTAGTTTTGACTTTTTTTCTCCAAATGTTAAGAGTGGCGTTTGGCATTTAGGCCACTCTGGCAATAATGGTTAGTTTTAGTCTTAGAGGGTGAATCTCAAAGTGAGTTCAAGCAAAAGAAGAAAAGAAGCAGCTGCATGAGTAAAGATTAGTACATTCACCCTCTAATGGCCTTTTTCTCCAGAGGGACACTGCCATTGTTGACCATGAGTGGAAGAGATGCTACGTGATGGACCTGAACCGCACAGCGATTGCCCCTCCAACAGACGTCCTGGACCTCATGCAGAAGCTGGCTGTGAGTAATTGTAAACCTTTATTGAAACAGAAGTTGTGTATCATGTATTAGCTTTGATCTCATAACAAGTCATATTCAAGATATTATTCCTTAGTTTTTGTTCTTTCGGTCAATTTAGGAATTTCTTTGTGTCCTTGATCTAATCCTGATTGTCCAGGCTAATCTTTCCAGGTGATTTTGATCTGTCTCCATCAGTGTTGCATTTATTTCTATTTTCCTGGGGATTGTCTCATAGTATTTTCATGTGTGGCTTAGAGTATGCCCTTTTCATTTTTATCTGCGCTGAAGTATTGTAGATTGGAATGGAAAGCAAAAATAACACCTTTTCCTCTTTATCTTTTATTTTGCTAATAAAGTAGTGAATATTTCTTGGCCCCAGGGTTTAAATGAATTGAATTTACTTTATCTTCCTTAGTCTGGGTACTACATGCAGAAGGCTGAGGTGGTAAGAGAGAACTATCGGTTGATCCAGCCCCCTGTTAAAGATCTCACTCCTTTTGGACACATGATCCGGTCCAGATGCATGCATTATGCCATGTTCAGAGTGGAGAAGATTGTCAGCGGAGGTGAGTACATGAATTCAGCATCTTTTTAATTTTCGGGATAATGATTAAGAGGAGGTGATGCACTTGATAATAACTGTACTTGGATTTGTGTTAATCTAGGCTGCTGTTTTTATTTGGAGGCTAGGGAATTGTGTGCTTTGTTTCATATACATTTTTAAGAGCACACATTGTTGCCATATACTTTTATTTTCTGAAGTAAAAATATAATTGAATCCAAGAAGACGAGGTTACTTTAAGTCTACATGTTCTGAGCCATGCAGTAGCGCATAAAAAGACAAATGTAACGCGTCTCAGCATGCATATTATGTTAGCCTTAGTTTTGGTTCTGAAAACATTTGTAACCAGACAAACCATAACAAATGTCTTTAAATTACTTTTACTTCCACTGTCTGGGCAAAATTCCTGAATTTCAAAATTCTATTCACTGGCTCTAACTGAGTAGTGTGGAATCTGAACGTTGAGCTCTATTGGAGATGAGCTAAAAAATTTTGGATCCCATGTGTATGTTACTGACATTTAAGATCCCTTGACAGTCACTTTTTTGTGACTAGCAACTCTCAACACTCCTCTGATCATCCAATTAATTATTTGTATTGTTTTATTGCATGTATGTGATCGGGAATTGTGAACTTTGCAATACTTAATATAAAAAAGGGCTGAGAGTCCAAGAGTGTTAGGAATGTATTTCATGGCATAAAATGTGTAATCAGGGTAGAACTCTCAAATTGCTTTTCCCTCTGTGAAATTTTTACATGCATATAATCTATGTGTTGCACCTTGCCACATTACCTGGGTCTGATAAAAGTACATTAGCAATCAAATATATTTCTCATCTGAGAGGAAGTCTCCCTAAACTGATGTCGTCAGCATCGTATATAAATTCACTCCCTCAAATTCTGTCAGTAGTATATTTGCCTGTAGGAAAGTCAATTTGGTATCAAACGTAAGGTTGAGAAGGAAAGGGAGCTTCCTTCACAATAAAATCACTACCAACAGCAATGACGATAGCAATATCCAAAAAACTAGTACATAATAATAAAAACAACAAAATAGGGGAGCTGAGAAGTTATATTACAGAAACAACTAAATAGTAGCAGTAACAACAACAGTAAGACTCAGTTACACCGATGACAGCGAGAACAATTCTGCCACCACAACCGCTACCATCACCACCACCACCACCACCAACAACAGAAGAAGTATTTGTTCAAACTAAACCAACTATTTACTTCCCCTTTGCCTACAGTGTACAAGAGGAGCGTGTCTGAGCAGCAGGAGTCTGTGTATGCCTATGCAATGTTGTCCAACAAGCCAGACCACCAGGTCATCTACAAGCTCATTATCCATGAGCTGAGAGAGATTGCACCAGCTGATGCCTAAGTTCTTGTGTCTGGGCAGGCAGAACTTGGTGTGGAGGCGGCTGAACAGTGACCAGACTTAAGCTGATGAAAGGCTTGTTAATTATGGGTCGGAATAAAATTTGAAATGGTTGTTGTTTGGTTCTAAAGACGGGGTGTTTATTTTATGGAGAGAGTTCCTGCGTTTCCATTAGATTTATGATAGGGTCTTGATTTATTCATATCTTGATTTTACTACTTGGTCATGCTATGTAAGTCTTAGAATTGACTCTTTTATGAAATGGAAAGTGTTTGAAATTAATTTTTTTTAAAAAGGAACGAACCCCCCCCGAGGAATTATACTTTTCGTCACCATGCCTTGCTATGCTAGTTCCTAGTAGTATGCCAATTTGTTGGTTGTTGGGTTATAAAAATATGAATAGGGACCAGTTTCAGCTTGAATCGCTCAGGGCTTATAGTATGTAGGATAAAGTCACTGATGGCGGTGTTGGGGCACTTTAAAACGGAGAATGTGTGTATGGCACATGGAAAAAGGGAGTGATTCATTAACAGGTGTTGGTATGGATTTTAATGCATCGTTGTGTTTTACTTTTAACAATTTCAAATGCCCTGTCAAAAAAGGCAGTAATGAGATGTCCTCAGTCTTCATCCCTATTCCACATCCAATTTTGTCTCCATACACAGCCTGCATTTTGAGACTGAATCGTTTGTACAGATTGTATTGGTGGTCAGTCACTCCTGTTTGGTCTTTGCCTTTGTTGTCTGAAGTCAGTTTTTTCAAAGGTGTTCTCAGTTATGATGTTTTGAAACAACAGCCGTAGGAATTGTAGTTCGGGTCATTCATTAATGATCTGAGGTTTAGATTTTTCTGTGGAATTCCATTTCTGCCAAACTATTACCTGGATCAGAGAATAATGTTCAGTCGGAAAAATATTTTTTTATTGGATTTAAAAAAAAAATGTTTTGTCTGTTTTCTGGTTGCAATGAACATTTTCTTTAAGTACGGTAAGTTGATCCATATTTTATGTGGTGATTGTATATTATACACATTTTTTTTATGGACTGAGAATTACATCAGAATGTGTTGGTGTTCTTAGTTGATTGTAGTAGTTTACTCAACTACAAAGGTGCTGAGAAGTGTGAAGGATATGATTATATGCTTTTTGGCTCATTTTGAACCCCTGTAACTCATCTAGAGCCTTCTTTTCTTCAGTATTTTATATCGACGTGTCTACTCATCTGAACAGATAACGGCTTTTAAGATTATTTGTCTGCACATAATTTATAAAATGTTCTTCCTATTTGTCTGTGTTATCAGTTCTGTGGTAAGTATCCCCTCATGTCTCACATGGAAGATAAAGGACTCACAAAATGAAAATAGCAGAGCTTTCTTTTCTATTCATTCAGATAGGTAGATAGATCTGTGATTACAATTTAAAAGATTAGTAAATAAAGTGAACTTGTATGAACTTTTTATAACTTCTTTTAAAGGGTTGGATGTTTTATAGTCTTCTAAAGCTAACAAAAGAAAAAAAATACCGGCAGGAACATTTTCTCTTTGATTAGTTTGATGGAAGAGCTCTATTATTGTTATAAACACATTAATTGATAAAACTAATAAAAGAGCATCATAGGCTTCCTTGGATTGGAGACATTGAGTCCCTGTGATAAACAAAATAGAGTGGTAAAGCAATAAATCAATGAAAATGCTTCTAATCTTCCAAAAGAGTGCTGTGTACTCAATGCAGGCATAATTATAATTTTTAAAGATGTGTCTCTTCCTATTCCCTCATCCCTTTGTTCTGTTCATTGAGTATTCTTGTGTTTTGGATCCTAAAAATAAATATCTCTCATTACTCTCAATGAAAGGTGACTAGTTATTGAAATAAGAGTAGTCTTGAAATTGAAAATTATAAGCTCCTATGGTATAGCCACTGCCCTTTTGATAGAAAAAATAATTTCCTGATCAGGAGAAATGTTTGATTTGAGATTTTCTTTATCTTATGATTATTGCCCTGTAAACTGAATAATTGTGTGTTGATTTGTGAAAAGATTTTTATAACTTTTCTTAAATATGTATGTACATATATTCTTGTGTTTATGTATCATGATGTTACTCTTTCCCCTAAGAAATTTTACATCTGAAAAAATTATTGTCTTTCAGCTTTGAACTGTATGGGGTGTTCATTACTATTTGCTGTAGGTGACAGGAAACAGTCTAAAAACTGGTTTTCCAATTGGTTTCAATGCAATGGCATTTCTGTATACTTCTCAGGTTTGGAAATGGCATAGTTAGAAACGATGGGAATTTGTTGCTTTTTTTTCTGTATTCTTGAGATTCACTGACCTGTGAAGGTAACACTTAATGCAATTTTTCCCTGTTGATGTTTTATCTGTAATACTAATCTACTGTTTCTTTGAATTTGAAATGAAAACTTTAAATGACTTTCTTTTTTTTTTTTTTTCTGGTTTTGCTATCATTTCGTGATTTGTTTTCTCTAAAAAAGTTTTTTTACACTGGCGAAGAAAAACACGTGAAGAAAAGTTGGTACATGCGACGAAAGTGGAACACTGAACTGAAGCCTGAAAGAGAAGAAAGTGCATTAAAAATGTGTGATCAGGATGAGTGTTCACTGCCATGTGCAGCAGTTAGAGTCACATCCATTATCCCATACCCTCAACACTTTGTAGACCTTGTACAACAGACCAAGACCAGGAGGTTATTTTTGAATTAGCTCGAGTTTCATTTCAGCCAAAGAAGGCCTTAAAATGTTGATGATTTTTTATCTGATAGTTTCTCTAGATAGACTTACTGTTAATAATGCAAGGATGCCAAGTGCAAGGTTTTTTTCACTTTTGTTTACTTTTCTCACCAACTTGATTTAGTCTTTGAAACTTTAAATACACTTTGTCGGGATTAAGTCCAAAATACGACCATAATAATCTACTAATCAACAGAGACAAAAAATATATTAGGTTTATGCCGGCTTTTTCTTAAAATAAGTAGGACCTGGAAAGTCAAGTTGGCCAAATGATTCGCTTTTTTGTTTGATTTACATGTATTTTGCAAACACATTATGATAGGACATACATACATTGCTTACCTTTGTTTGCTGCAGATTTAACATACACACACACTCTCTCTCTCTCTCTCTTTACTTTGGCCTAGTTGTGTCAGTTGTGCAGCTGTTCACCTAGGCCTATGGGAACAATCAAGAAAGGCTTTAGTTTTAAATATGCTGGGAGGGTGAGGTTCATGTCTTCAGTGGTCTTTGATCTTGTCTAGACTTCTAGTCCTTTCCGCCATCTCCCCTCCTCAAAATAACTGAAGACAGTAAGCCTGTGCTGCTATGGGTTATTACAGATCAGCCAGCAATGAAAGATTCTGATGTGAGAAAAACATGGAGTAGGGCAGGAACGGTTCAGCTTTTTTATTGTAAAAGTTGGCGCTTTTCTTTTCAAATTAGCGAAGTTTCATTTCCTCAGAGTGTTAGTTTGTTAACAAAGGTAAAGGAGGAGAAAAATTGGGGATGCTCATTTTTCTTTGTTTCAGCGCTATTTTTGAATCAGGAGTGTCCTCATGGTCTGCATAGGTGGCGCGGTGGCTGAATGGTTTGGCTGCCAGGGTCCCAACCAAAGGGTTGTGGATTCAAATCCGGTCATGCAAATCTGGAGTTGCATTGTAGGAAAGGCATTTCACACAATTATTCGGTTCCTCACAACATATGAACTGGTTACCAGCAAATGTTCTGTGGAAGTAAGCCTATGACAGCATAGTACTCTGTCTTGGAGGTGATGTTGTCTTCAGACCGGGACACGGTCCAGCTCTTGAGCCTTTAGACCTTGAAAGAACTTTTTATTCCTTTCAGATGCAGCATTATTGATGCAACTCCCTCACTCTGAATGCGACATGTCATTCTTACTCAACAAGGTGATTTAATCCTTTCCTGCTTGATTTTTTTTTATGTTTTATTTCTCAAGGCTTTAGCACCTTGCAGACCACTGATGAGAATACTCGCGAACATCGACCATTGCTTTCGGACCAGGAAAACTATGTACGTGGCTCATCGCTCTAAGAAGGTCCAGTGTCAGTATCAGGGCGGTCTCTAAAATGTTAAAGGAAGCTGAGCCCCATGAAAATCATCTTGGCTCAATGACGAGTGTCCTGGACTAAAGAAATTGTGACAAAGTGAGAGACACATTTTGTGTGCTAAACATTTAGACGGTGGACCAGAAGGGCTCAGTAGTTTACTGGCGTTCCTTAATGCAAGTCCAAATTAAGGAATATTTCGAAGAAGCTTAAATTTGATAATCTTAAAAAAATGTTCACGCTATTGACTTGATCATTCTGTCTTGTCAAAAAGTATTACTCATAAATACAACTCCTGAAACTTTTACCCTCCAACGAGTCTTATTATGAGATGTTAATACACTTTGCTGATATCATTTTCCCCCCCAAGTGACTAAATCTTGTTCCTTAGCTAGTCGACTGCTGGTGTTGTACTGTGCACGCTATGGGATGGTAGCATTATTCGAATCGCCAGACTGTTTACTGTCAAAAGTTAACAATTTGCATTTTCTTAAAAAAAAAAAATTGTAAATAAATATAAACTTTGTTCATATGCTACTAGCCAATCTTTTGCATGCTAACATTAATATCTTATCTCAGTTGAATAATCGAATAACGTGTACTCCCACCTTTTTCTGCTGTGTGTGCTCAGTGGAGGGACTTTACACAGATGCATTTTATTTGTTAATATTGTGTTTGTCCTTTTATTGTCAAAGATCCTTCATGCTGCCCTGTTATTACACGTGTGTAACTTAAACTTCTTGTTATTGATTACTTTGGTAGAAAGCGAAGCTTGTGTTAAATTTCATGTTTTTGTTCTTTTGGTTTGGAGGAAGATTTCTGTTGGAGAGAAACGTTGTATTGAACATTTTTTCTCATACATTGCCTGTTAACAGTTTATTGTAAAGGTTAATTTGGCAGATTCATCATATAGTACAATTTTGCAATTTGAAGTTAGTATTTTAAATACTTGCATTTTTAGACTTGGACCCAATTCTTTGGCCAAAGTGTGAGATTTGCCATTAGTTTACCGAAACACAGAACTTTGAAATGTATCTTTCATAATTCAGGCTGTGAAATGCTTACAAAACACTCACTATTACAAAGATGGGAAGCATTCATTGTTTTATTTATGTAAGTTGGTAAATACTTTTTTTCAATTTTGTTTTGTCTCTCAATTGTCTATTGTATCTTTGGTCCAACAGTGGAACTAAGTCCTCTGAAGACAGTGTGTCACTAACTCTTGATTAATTCCAGAACATTATGAAGGAACATTAGTAATGCCCATTGTATGTGTCAGTTTACATGTATGTGCGGTGTAAATACATGTAGTATGTCTTTTCCTTGCACTTAAACTTAAAACACCTTCCAAGTGATCAACATTGTCCAGCGTTGTGCTTTTTCACATTTTTAGGGAGTAGCCTAGAGCTCCTTAGTTTCACTTCTCTCATGGCTCCATACATTTTCTTATGTCAGAAAAAAAAATCTTCCTTTATATCAACTCAATGCCATTTAAACATTTCTTCTCCTATGTTGTTCATTGCATCAGGATGAAACACTACAAGAAGTTTGGACCAGAAAAAACCCATCCACAACAGAAGATACTACTTTCTGTCCATTTTTTCTAGCTGGTGCAATCAGAATTATTTGTTTTATTCTCAGAATAAATTGTACATAATATAATGGCTTGCGCTTTTGTGGCTACTTGTGTTATGTTACCAAGAAAAACTTCACAGATTCAATAAACATTGTTTTCATTACCTGCCTGTTTAAACGTACATTTGAAGGAGAGGGGGGAAATGACCAAAAAAGCCTGTTCATTACATTTTTTTTCTCTTTTGGATTTCGGATTTGTGCGACATAAAATTTGTCTCATTTCATTGAAGATTTTTATTTTTATTACTTTTGTTATGCCTTTTTATATTGTTTTCCTTTCTTTTTGAATTCATAAAGAGTACCAGCAGTTTTTATAGTGAAACATTTTTCTAGGGAATGAAAAAAGAAAGATGGTGAAAAGTTATTTTGTTTAATTTTGAGTCCCTTTTTGGGTATGCTATTAATTTCAAATGTGTTTTAGTCGTGACATGTGTGTTTTTGCAGAGATGTTTATGTCTTGTTGGTGTTTTTGTTTGATATTTGTAAATAAACACAGCGTCTTGATGCGCAAGAAGAAAAAGATTGTTCCTTTTTTTTTTTTACATGTCCTGAACTTTGAAAAGGCAGAATTGAAAAACATATTTTTAAAAAAGCCCTGTAACAAGATCAAAATACATCGCCAAATAATGCACAAAGAGATATACATGTAGTTATAAATTTGGTTTATTTTTTTAAATATTTCAACATAATGACACTATCACAAGCAAAGAAAAAAAAAAATAAGAAGAGTACAACTGAGATAAGCTGAATGGTATAAACTTGAGAAAAGCTTCATCTACACAGGATTTCTCCCCAGGAAATTAAATATATTATGAACGGTAAGAGTATGTATTATACTTTATTTATAGACAAAAATCAAAAAGTGTTTATGACAAGCTATAGTAACCAATCCCCCGCAGTTTTCTATCTATTCTATTTGATGTTTATTGTAAGGTAACAGGAAGAAAAATAAGTTGAGCAAAATTGCAAAAAAATTCCTCGAAAATGTTGAGGATTTGAATGCAGATCTGAAACAAATGTCAGCAGTCTGTATGTCGAATGAACAGAACATTTGTATACGACAATACAAAAGTAATAATGAAGGCCAGAGTTGTGTATGATTGACTTTTGTGATTACTGCAAAAATACATGTGACAGTGACATTTACATGAAATCGCAGTGGCAAAATAATTTTCTTTTTTTTATGAGTTTCGAGCAGAAAAGTATTATAACAGATGTTTGGGCAAATTTGGCGTTGTGTCACCTTTTCCTCATTACGACAGGAAGTTTCAGATCATCCAAAATCAGTACATTTTTTTACATAGGTAATACGTGGAAATGAAAGCGTGGTCCACAAGCCTTCATCAATTCAAAGATTAAACCAGATTGCACTGTTTTGAAAAAAAAAAAAGGAAAAAAATAATGCAGCGGAGTATTATATATCTAGTACCAACGCTCATAGAGAGAATTTAAATTTCATTTTTGGGGAAAAAAGATCAGCAAAAGTCTCAATCTTTCTTTTTTGTTGGTTGTAAATTAAAAATGAGATTGAATGGATAGATGAATGAAATTAGTTATTGAATCAAGTAAATACATTATTTCAACACCTAACTGTGCATAGTGTTTCCATGTCACAATCTGAACACCTATACAAATCACTGGAACAGAACACTATCTCGGCCTAGTTAGCTATTGACTTTTGTTTCAGAAATAATAGAACTACCCCCATAATGAATAAGCCAATTTTACAAGGAGAGGTGAACCACATACTAACAAATTACCAATAGAAACTTTTTATTTTGTCTGATTTGAGAAAATTCAAAATGATGCATTTTTGTTCTCCCATGTTGGTTCTCTATAAAATGCTTGAAAAAATAACGTTCCTTGGTGACTACCTTCATCCGTGGCCAGTCTAAGACATTAGAAGTAACTTTGGGCATCCTTTATTAAGTAGGTAAGCGGTAATGGCAAAGTTGGTGATGAAGCCCTTGCATGAAAACACAAGCAGCATGGAATACTGAGAATAAGACTAGCGAAGCATTCACGGCAATAATAAATAAAACAGAGAATACCTACAAAGCAAACTACGTAGTATAAAAGTATAGAGATCTGCAAAATGTGTGGCTATGACAAGTACAGTAATGGTATAATAATGCATTTTAATTCACTCAGTCAATACAATGGGACATAGATTATGTTACAATAAGTAATCAATAAAATTTCTGATATTAAAACTTATCTATTCAACGCATTTTGTAATATATATGTTTAATTTTCCTTACTCATAAAATAGACAAGTTGCATTCTATGATGTACGCCTATATGTATATAATGAAGTAATTACAGGATAACTCCAAAGTATAGTGTAAAATTATTATTTATATAAAAGTAAAAACATGTCACAGTAGGCAAAGAATGAATAAAACACGAAGCCCAAGCAGTCTGTGACCACTGTCTGATACTAGGCATGTATGTACAGGAAGTGACAGGTAGAAAAATGAATGACAGTGGGTACGTGACACACCAACTTACCATTCAACTACATAAAAATGCCTACGCCCACTCAGAAACGTGATCAGAAATTTAAAAAAAAAAAAAAAATCAGATCTTGTGTATGAAATATAAAGTAACCCATCTTTAAATGATTTGAAATTCAGATCTGTTCTGCAATAAAATCTTCAGCAAAAAAAAAAAAAAAATGTAAGTGTCTACACTAAAGAGGGGTCAGTGTAAAGGCATTCATATGTTCTTCCATCCCTACACATCTTGAGATTCATGAGAATGAGAGCAAGAATTTGACAAAGAGATTGGGGAGGGAGCACAAGGCAGTCAATGGCAAACAAGCCCCTTCAACACACTGTGACATGTTCAAACCAGAATGTTGAGTAATTTTTGGAGAGCGTTCAACAAAAACAGAATGCGGAATTCAGAATGCTGTAAACAAAAATCCAACAACTTATGTGTGGTGAAAAGTTAATATTTTCCTGAAGCGCGAAGGAAATAATGCCAAGGGGCAACAGCACAAGAACCTTGCAGGCAAAGAAAAAAGAAAAGAAAAGCAATTATTATCCAATGCATTCTTTAAACGCCTCTGGCCCAGACCAATATGACAACTCTCTGAAATCATTTAAAATACAATACTACAAGAGTCCCTATCCGGCAGCAAACTCCAAAACTCTATCCTACAACTACTATTATAGTATACCTCAAGGAAATTACCAAAAAAAATGCTGGTACACAATATAAGCCAAAAGCCCAAAAAAACGTTTTTAAAATATGCAAGCAAGTTTCAAATCACACAATTTTGTTCAGCACTCTTGCTCCACAGAAGAAAGATCCAAGTTGAAATAGTGCTTTCACTGAGAAATGTTCACAACATAATTATGTACTTGCAAGTTTGTTTGTTTTTCTAAGATGTTAGCTTTGTTTTTAAGAATTTTTTTTTGTTTTTTGAAGAGAATGCTTAATGACAAGGCACAGATTTCAGTCATAAACGAGAGAAAGAACAGGCTGGTTAAGCGATTTTCTTTCACATGATCGCTCACACACAAATACAATACAAGCACAACCTTTGCAGTTTTTCTCACTAAGATTTTAGCAAGTGACAAGAAAGACCTGCTAACCATTACAACATGAAGAAAACAAAGAGGATACACAAGAAACTTTTCCCAATAATAACACAAAAATTTATGAACTCCTCTGTGCAGACAATTGCACAAAAATTTAAAAATAAAATGGAAAATAAAACGGAAAACATAAAACACACCCTCTTGTCCTTACATCTACCCATGGTGGGATTTAATACTACAAAGGGTAAAACCTGGACAAACAATTTGCATAAAGTTTTAAATCACAAACCACAAGCATACTACATGCTGAATTATTCTCCATAATATGTATAGAAAGATGTATATACGTATATTGGAACAAAATTCTTATTGAATTCATATCTAAAAGTTTTAAAAAATTGCTCACAAATAACGCATACACATACCAACACAATCTTCATTAACAAGAAAGAGAGGACTTGAGGAGATTTTTGTTTTCACAACTGAAGAGTTGTACATTAATATTTCACAATCCCAATGTACAATAAAGTAAATGAAAGAATTCATGGCTGTACAGCACAGCTCATGGCCATCGCCTAAGGCATAATAAATACGACTGACAGTTTATTCATTCTGCTCAATGTTTTGTTTGACAAGAAGGCACGTTAGCATGTTTAAGTACTATTTTAACTGTTTTGGGACCATTGACAATATCGGTTCAGAAATAAGATTACAAATTTAAATGTCTTCAGTTTCTTTAAACTCCTGATAGTTTAAAGCAATTAGAAGCATATAAAGTATATCCATTCTCTAAAATTAATTTTCAAACACACTGAAATTTATTTGGATTGGTGTAGGAATTTGACTGTAATGATGATTTAGTTTAAATCTTTAGGCATGTAACAAAAATAATAAAATATCTGGTCCTCAGAGAGTTCATACACCAAAAATATCTATTGTTTCCAATGTTTCAGCTCAAAGCCATAGTTCCTTTCATGTTATATTTTCATGTAAAGCAAAACGCTTTGTTAAACAAAGAGATGAATAAATTTTGAAAAGTCTGTGCAGGCATATACCAATCCGCACAGTCTCTATGGGCTGCACAACTGGCATACAACTTGCCTTGGGGACAGAATAATATTTTTTGCCAATTTCAACCAGAAATCAAGCATATATACTAAAAATACAGAAATGTCGTTACTAAAAGTCATGAACTATTGCAGGCAGCACTTGTTTTTGAAAAGGCCATGCTCACAATGCCCAGTCCACACAATTTTATAGCTTTAATCTTTTTTCAATGTGCCAATCTTTATTGAAAATCCCTTGAAAAGAGTTTGATGAAAGAGAGAGGAACATATCCAATAGAACAAGAAAAATGGAAAGAACAGTATTTAAATGTTCTTGAATGTAAAGACAAGAGGTGAGATCAACACTTGAGGCAGACCTTTTTTTTCAGCACTCTTTTAAAAAAAAAAGAAAATGACGTAAAAATAAATCTAAAAATAACGAAACAATCCATTTTTTCTTTCCATAAGTAAGGCACACAGTGTCTAAAATTGTTCTAAAATGAAGTGGCTTGATCACAGGGCTTGATTAAAATGAACTGATGTATTAATCTCAAATAGTCCCCTCTTTATGACCAGGGTAAAATACCTGAATGTTTTAATTACAGCTTAGTTTTTACAAACGCATTTAGTAGTGCCAAAAGGCTATCAGAAATTGCACCTCTCTCAGCCCATCTCTGTTGTTCATGTAGAAGTATCATCAACTGGCCAGAATATTTGAATGAATGAAAACAACATGGTTCATTTTTAAATTGAGAATTCGGTAGTGATGAGCAAGTAAGCACTAGCAAACAGTGTATCTATCCCAGCCCAGCTTTTGTCCATCTTTTTTGCTTTCATGCTGCCACCAACCAAAGATCACCGCTCTCTAAGAGGTATCTTGTTGATTATACTTAATTTTGCCTGCTCTAAAAATGATACAAAATAATTACAAGCAAGAGCCGTGTCTGGTCCCCTGCAGTTAAAATTTCTCAGACTCCTCAACAAAGACAGAGATTACTCAGAACGCAAAACTTGACACAAGAAATAAACAACACAAATTCGTTCCCAGTCATACTAGATCTACTTCTTTTGCTTGAACTCACACAGACGTAAAGAAAAAAAAATTGCAATCAGTCGATAAGGAAATAGTTCTAAGCAGCAGCAACAGCATCAAGAGAATCTTTCAGATGGATAACAGCTGTCGGGTTTGTGTAATGACAACCGTGAGCTTGCCAGGTTTTTGCGTGTTGCTTTCATTCTTGCGTCC
>JBDFRD010555739.1:0-18732 GCA_039654405.1 Bullina lineata | reverse complement strand
TCTCTCTCTCTCTCTCTCTCTCTCTCTCTCTCTCTCTCTCTCTCTCTCTCTCTCTCTCTCTCTCTATCTCTCTCACTGTATGTACATCCATGTGTGTGTGTATGTGTGTGTGTGTGTGTGTGTGTGTGTGTGTGTGTCACTTTCGTAGTACAAGGATCCATATTACAAATATCCACTAATAAGAAAAACAACTCATTTCAAAATTAGCACAATGTCAGTATGCCAGAATATTCATATCTCTCTCTATCTCCCCCTCCCCATTCTCTCTCTGCCCCCCCCCCCCTTTTTTTAGGTACTTGAAGAGGCAATCTACGCAGTCCTGTACTGCTACCGAATTCCCAACATAAACATCATGGGACGTGTCTGTCGCACTAACATCACGTCAAACACGTCCTTCAGAGGCTTTGGCAACCCGCAGGGGGCCTTCATCATTGATGCCGTTCTTGACGATGTGGCTGCCGCGTTGGACATGAACATGGCTAAGGTGTGTTGTGAATGCTAAAAGTAGAAAAAAGGCTGCAGGGAAGCTGAATAATGGAAATGGAAATCACAAGTAAAAAGAGCTATCCCTAAGAAAACAAGGACTGATTTTTTTGTGTATTTTTGTTCCCTTTGAAGACGGAAATTGTTGACATGTCGGTGTGTCCTTGTTTTCTTCGGGATAGCTCTTTTTACTTGTGATTTCCATTTAAGGTGTCTTGTATTCATTATCCAGATTGTTGTGTTCATTATCCAGGTGTGTTATCTTTAATATTCAGATGTTATGTTCATTATCTAAGTGTTTTGTGTTCACTGTTTAAGTGTGTTGTGATAATCAGCCTGATGTAATGGCTTCATCTTTCAGGTAAGGTTAGTTTGATACCAGATAGGTGTATTGTTCAGGTGGCGCAGTGGCCAAATGGTTAGAGCTTTGGACTCCTAATCCAAGGGTCCAAAGTTTAAATCCGGGAGGTGATCGCGTTGAGTCCTTGGGAAAGACATTTTACACCAATTTTCCTCTCCCCACCCAGGTGCGAATTGGGTACCGGCATATTCTGTTTGGGAAGTAAATCTACGACAGACTAGCGTCCTGTCTAGGAGATGAAGTGAAAAGCTTCACACTACCGAAACCACGATAAGCTCCGGCTCTATGGGCCTTGAAGGAACTTTAATTTTTACTCTGTATTGTTCTGTAGCACCTTTCCTCTCTCCACTCCTTTCTGTCCCCTACACAATGACAATATGGGGACATTGCAGATTCATGCGTGTTTGAACTCTTCAGACTTGATAACTTTGGGAATCATGGAATTTGTCATTTGTCTTTTGCCTTAGAACTGCCTCATTTTCCCCTGAGCGCTAAGATCTTTTCAGAAATCTTTTTGTCATTAAAAAAAAATACTGACAGAATGAATACTTGCTTATCGCTTCTCACTGGCCTCCCCAGGTGATAGAGAAGAATATGTGGAAGCCTGATGACGTTTGCTACTACGATCTCTCACCTGGCGGCGTACCTCAGAGGCACTGCTGGGAAACCTGCCTGCAACTCTGTGATTACTGGAACAGACTGAAGCAGGTGGAAGAGTACAACAGGTAGGAGCAAGTAAAGTTTCTTCAAGGCCTGTGTGGCGCATACAGACGGAGCTTATTTCAGTTTCAGTAGCGTGAAGCGGAACGGATTATTATGGTATCATCTCTAAAACAGGACGCTAGTCTGTCGCAGTATACTTCTTCAGCAGAATATGCCCTCCTACGACTGGATCAACACGTTTCCGTCATGTGGGAGCTTGCGTGGTCTTGTGATTCTGGAGGTGATAACAGCTTGGATTCAATCGTGCTGAAACAGCGACAGATGAAGAACCAGACTAAGGATGATCCAACCCGGCGTTCAGACAAGGCTTGCCTTCTCATGAACACACTTCTAAAATCATGAATCTTAGAGCAAAGAAAAAAAGAAGAAAAAAGGGACACAACTATTGTTGTCAAGTAATAAAAATTATTAAATGCATTCTCTGCCTTGTTTAGGGAACCCTATTAAGCTTTATCAGCCTTTGCCACCAATAAACGTAGTCCTCTTTTGCAGTACGCCACGGGACCTTCTTGACTTCATGACATGTGTTACACTTGCCTCTTGCCCGGTCTACGATTGCAATGGACTGAATAATGCATACATGATTGCACAAACGTGAAATCATATGTTATAAGGTTGTGGTGGGTGGTGGTGGTGGTGCTGGTGGTGGGGGTGGTAGAGGTCGTGGCTAAGTCCTTTTACATTTAATATGACTTTCAACAGCCTCAGAAGATCTGATAATTAATATTGCTCTAAAGACTGACCGATTGTGGTCTCTGACCAATTAGAGTAAGTAGAAAATGCCATTTACCAGCAAAAGTCAATTGTGCATACTTCTTGTTACATAAGTTGTGTGATTTATTTTTACATTTCACATTATTTTGAGAATCAAACATTGTGTGATGATAGCACAATAAGTCAAATCTCATGCCATTGTAATAGTTTGAACTGTAACTCTCAAGTCTCTGTCAGTGAAACAGACTTGAACAAACAAGTCTGGAAAACTGGCCCCTCCAAAAAAAAAGCAAAAAACAAAAGACAAAGAAAAACAGAAAACCCCAAAACCATAAACAGCAACAATAACAAAACAAAAAGCAAATAAAGGATTCACCAGTACTCAAGTCTAAAGTTAAACAGACGCTCAAAATAGCTCAGTCGGTATGTAGATCACTTAATGATCATATCAATTTTTCTGCGAACTTGTTCACTGTTAATCTTTATTCGTCCACGACTCCAACAGGGTTGATTGGAGCCTGAATGCCTAGCTCTGTAGAAGATGAGCTATATAATTGGAGATCTCGTGTGTATATTACACACATTAAACATCCCATGACAGTCTAAAATCTTACAAAAGTAAGCATGCTGCTTTCCCTGCAAAAATGTCTCAAATCCAAAATTTTAAACACGAACGTCTCACTCTGTGGTGACAATACAGAGTAGGCCTACCAGTACCTATGAAATCATAAAGCAGCTACTTGACTGAAAGGTTGGAAACACCATAAAAATGATATAAACGACTTTACGAAACAGTCAGCCCAGTATTGAAGGTTGAAAAGCAATTGCAATCAGGACTTCCTCTGAGGTAGTAACAGAGGAATGGAGAAGAAGAAAATAAAAGACACAAAGACAGCCAATGAAAAGTCTGGAAAAGAAAATTTCCTGAAAACTTGTGCCATCTTGTATTCATCTCTACTACCATCCCAGAACAGCTACAATGTACATTCATAAATTTTTAAACAACGCCAACTTTTCAGTAGTGAAAAAATAACTATACTGCTAAGCAAAATGGGTACATAAGCATCAGTACTTCTGTCATTGCAGGAAAATGAAAGCTTTGTTAAAATGAAAAAATGCAATTTCTTCTGAACCAAATTTTTCACTGAGCACTCTTAATCTCATAATGAAAGTGAAAGTTACACAAAAGACATTGCTCTCAAGTGAACAGACCTTTGACACTTTTTTTTTTACATTAAGCCTGGTGATAATTATGTTGACCTTATATGATCCTACACAAACAAAAACATTAAAAAAGAAAAATAAGTCAGACTGAACAAAATATAGTAAAGTTTCTTCAAGGCCAATGAGGCCCGTAGAGCCGGAGCTGATCCCGGTTTCGATAACATGAAGCAGAACAGATGATTTTACTTCATGTCCTAGATAGCATACTAGTCTGCCATTGGTTTACTTCCCCAGCAGAATGATATATGCCAGTACCCAATTTGCACCTGGGTGAGGTGAGGAAAAATAGTGCAAAGTGTCTTTCCCAAGGACACAACATGGTCACCTCCCATATTCGAATTCTAGACTTTTGGATTAGGAGTCCAACACTCTAACCACTCAACCACTGCACCACACAGAACAGAATATAATTCAAAACACAAAAACAAATACAAAACAAAACAACTACATGTTATAAATGGTTTAAAATGTCACCCTCTTTATTATCCAAATTACATTACAATGTATAATTATACAATGTATATGAAGTTAAAATTGCTTTTCCTAGACTTATTGCAATATATAAAATATATTGAAAAGGTATTACAGTATGAATCTAATGAAGCCTACACATGCACAGATTTATCTATCAATGCTTTCCTCATCTTTTCACTAAAATGCTCTTGAAGAAATATCAACAAAGAATTGACTAGATCTACATCTAAAGAAAACCAATATACATTGTACATGTGTATACAAACACTTTCAATGTTTCCTCCAGGTACTTCTTGTTGAAAGCTAGTGAATAAATATATATAATCTGTAAGGTGAAATGAGGTAGGGCCTGTACAGAATGCTATAGCACCATGTAACACAACAAAGGCAATCTAAACAAACAGCTGTCAACCATACTGCGACTGAATAACATAATCACATATCTCTATGGCAAGTACACTGATGTATTTTTATATTAAGTTCCATCACTGAACTTAAGTCAAACCTGCACTTCCTATTAGATACTAGTAACTGTTCTATATATACAACATTACACATTTCTGTCTTATTCTAAGGTGAACACACAACAGGAAAAGATAATAAGTGAATAAAAGACTACATAGTAGAAATAAGAAACAAAAGAAAGAACAGAAAAGAATGTGATAACACAAATTTCATTACACTTTCCTGTTGAACAACATTTTATGCAACTCGATGAAAAAATAACATTCCTCCAATTGTGACAGAAGTCATGCTGCCATACATGTGATAACATCATCTTTGATACCATTCTGATCTCTTTACTTTGTTTGCTCTACCACCCTGTGTGGAGGGCGTCAAAAAAAATTGCCCCCACTCCATGAGGCGACTAAAAGACCAAATAGGTGGTGGCTCCCAGTACTGAGCCTCCTGGTTCTACAGGTTGGGGGTTGGACATAGGGCAAACACTTCTATTCTGTAAAAATGAATAAAGTTACAAAAAAACATACAGGGAAAAAACAGAAGACTCAAGTCTTAGGAAAGATGGAGTCTCCGACAAAGATTGTATGATGCCCAACAGTCAAAGCCGCAGGGACGCCGCTGAGCAGATGCCTCCATCTTCGAACAAAGGTCTCCGGATTAGTTTGTGGAACATTAGGACCCTTTATGAGGCTGGGAAGACTGCACAAGTCACAACATGCAGAAGTACCGTCTCGATATACTCGGAATCAGTGAGACCCACTGGAGCCAAGCTGGACAAAAGAAGACTAGGACAAGTGAGTTGATGGCCTACTCAGGACATGAAGACACAGGGATGCATAGAGATGGAGTAGCAATCATATTGAAGAGAGCTCAGAACACATTCAGAGGATGGAAGGCACATGGGCCGAGGAAACTGAGAGCTTCATTTACAACAAAGAAGAAAAGAATCAATATGAACATCTTACAAGTTTATGCTCCTACAAATGATGCTACTGATGGGGACAAATTGCAGGACGTGATGGACAAACTTCAAAAGAAAGAAGTCAACATTATGATGGGCGATGTGAACGCCAAGGTTGGAAGGAGCAACATCAGCTACGAACAGGTGATGGGAACGCATGGGCTAGGAAAGAAAAATGACAATGGAGAGAGGTTTGTGAACTTCTGTGCCAACAACAGCATGGTGATAGGTGGAACAATATACAGAAGTGGATACACAAAGCCACATGGGTATCACCGGAAAAACAGATACACTATTTTTGAGTATAGAAACTGGACCCCCATCAAATAGCAAAGTCGATCTCCCATCAAAAATGATGTCATGGAAGGCAGCAGGGTCAGACAAATTCCTACAGAAGCTTTTAAAGCTGACATATCAACTACAGTGCAGATACTGCATAGCTTGTTGGACAAGCTCTTGAAAGAGGACAAGTTGCTGGATGAATGGAAAAAAGGACACATCATTAAACTCCCAAAGAAAGGCGATCTGAGCAATAACTACTGAGGAATCAGCCTCCTGAAAAAAATCTTTTGACGGTGTGGATTAAAGTATACTGTGGAAATTGATGTGCCATTACAAAATCCCGGAGAAAATAGTCAACTTAGTGAAATTTTCATACGAAGGAACAAACTGCAGTCTTTCACGAAGGCCAAATATCAGACTCTTTTGGTATCTTCACAGGAGTGAGACAGGGATGCCTTCTTTCACCTTTTCTCTTCATCCTAGCCATTGACTGGATCATGTAGGAAACCACCAAAGGAAGAAGAAATGGAATACAGTGGACACTTTGGCAACAGCTATATGACCTCGACTTTGCAGACGACAGCACTGATATCTCATAGCCAAGCACAGGTACAAGCAAAGACAGATCAATTTAACGAGCTCCCAAAAGGAGTAGATTTGAAGATTCATCCTGGAAAAAACAAAATAATGAAGATTGGAAGGTATCTCCTTTGGAGGTCAAATTAGGCAATACACCAGTGGAGGAAGTTGAGGAATTCACATACCTAGGAAGTATAGACAAAAAGGGAGGAACTGAGGCTGACATAAAAGCAAGAATTGACAAAACAAGAACGGCATTTATCCAACTACTGAAGGTGTGGAGGGCAAGTAAAGTGTCAATCAAAACAAAGATCACTCTTCAAGTCTAATGTGAAATAGGTCCTGATGCAAAACATGGACAACCACAAAAAGCATGCTTAAGAAGATGCAGACATTTGTGAACAGTTGCCTTAGGAAGATTTTCTTAAGTGGGAAGATAAGATCAGGAATGAAGAATTACGGAAATCACCAGGTAGCATCACCAGACAGGCACTGCAGTGGAACCCCCAAGGAACCTGAAAATGGGGAAGGCCAAGGGAAACATGGACAAGATGTGTGGAGGGAGACAAAAAAGGAACAGGACAAACATGGTCAGAACTGGCAAAATTATCCCGGAACAGAATGAAATGGAAATCCCTTGTGTGTGGCCTATACCCATATAAGGTGAGGGGCAATGATTTGAATGATGATGATAAATTTGTTTACTGTTGATCAATTATCTTCATGCAGGTAAGTCAGTATTGCCATGGAGGCTACATTAAGTGTATTAAGTCGAAAACCACAATCTACAGATGACAACAGAAGCTTAAGACTAACAAAATATAACACGTGTAAAAGAATAACTGACAATCAGAAAACAACTGATCTGAGCAAGAGGCTGACTTCCTTTATCAATGGTTTCACACTCGTGCTTCTACTTCTGAATTACTAGTTCACAGTCGGCCCCAAAACCTGTTGAAAATTATGTACCTCTACAAGAAAGACTTCCAACTGAAGATTAAAAACATTGACATCTCTACTCATCTACTTACATATGTAGACATAGCACAGTATGTAAAAGCTGTAAAATCCAGACCTGGTCTTTCAGGTCAGGAGTAGGGTATATATAGTTAGCAGCCGTGTAAGCAGTATCTTGTTTAAAAAAAATCAAATACTGCTTCTAACACATTAACACATAGTTATTCTCTGTGAATATAATTGAGTACATTTGTATTAACAATACAAACATGAGTATTGAAGAAAATATTTTAAATGAACTCATTCAGAACAAAGATATGTATGCAGTCTCTTAGTATAACACAGCATCATCGCTTAGCACATCATCATTTGTGGACAAAATCCAACTTGTCAGAAAATGAATTGTAATCTATAATTACTTATTACATAATGGATTACACGACCTAATAGTGTGAGTTGACAAAAGAAAGGGAATTGAGGAAGAATTAGATAAAAGCTTGAAAGCAATTAATTCTATTGATATAGAATCCAGTTTTGTCACAGATACGAAAATAAATATAGACAGTTACAAATGCATGCAAATATAATAATATATTGCATACGCCACATTAAATTCCTTGTAACAATTATTAAAAGTTATTCCTTTAAAAGCAATCAAAGTTGTAACAGCATATGATTTAAGGGTGAATGTTTTTGTTGACTAAAAGTTACCTCACTAAAAATTGTTCTCAACTATGAGATAAAACGCAAACTCTTTCCAATTAGTTTTGGAGAATAATGAAAACAATTATATGAGGAATAATGAATTCATCACAATACTTTTTTTTCCTAGAACTGAAGACCATCAAGTGCTTTGCAAGAGTAGGGAGAATATTTTTGCTTCTGATAGCTCACTGGGCAGCATAAAGTTAAATCCTGATTCAGCTGCAGCTCAGTGGGAGAAGAGGCAAGCAGCATGGAGTTTTATTTGTGCTGACAGATACTGGTGTTGACTAACTATGACAATCAGTGTGAAGGGGACTTTATAGAAGTGCAAGGGCATTCTTATGAGGACTGACATCATGATGAAAAAGACCAGCTAAGAGATGAAAAAAATGGCCCTTTGCACGCTTGCTTCTTTCCAATTTCCTGACTCAGATAACACAGCATTGTTACACACAAATGGCTTAAAATGGAAAGGAGCAAACTCTACAGGATTCCTCACACTTCAGTACATGTAAAATGGAATCAAATGTAACACATTGAGTAAAGTATGATAGACCTCCTCAACTTCACAACTCTTAAATCATAATCTATAACAAACTTTCACATTTTTCACAAGAGAACTACAATTACAATGCTGCTGGTTCTTGAAAAAAATGATAGGCTCTATGGTACTTTCGTTCCTTTCCTGAATTTGCATGCTTTAGCACAGATGAGAATAAAAAAACACAGTTGTATAGTTATGAAAAAAAAGTGAAAGCTCTGTGCGGTAGATTTTTACCAGAAGAAATAACACAAAACAAAATAATTAGGCCTAATAATTCATTTAGTAGCAAGTGCTTTAGTACATGCGAGATTAAGCCCCAACTTGGCAAATAAGTGTCAATTCAGCACTAACATCAAGTATGATTAGAGAGTTCATTTTATCCTGTCATTAGTCACTCATGTGCTAGAACATCTCTCAGATGGGTACAGAATAACTTACGACATTCATGTAGCCTAGCCTTCTCTCCTAAACATTGTAATTTTAGTATTTAAGTATTTATAAGCGTTCAAGTTCCAAGATACATATTAAGACATGATAGAAGAATCAAAGGGTAAAACATTTGTGAGAGGAACAAGGTTGGGATGGTCCACTGCTTGTTTAAATGAATGCATTTCTATATTACTCAGCTCTATATGTTGCTGGTGACTAGAAGAAATTATGTGCTGCTCTTGAGGAGAGGGTATTACAGGATGTTGCTCTGAGGAGACTGTCTGAGATTGATTGGACACAATCATCTGGTTGTGGCCAGTTGGAAACACTTGGAGTTGCTCAGACAACACAAGCTGCTGGTCTGCATTTGAACCAACCTCCGGCTGTTGGGATGTCAGGGCAGTCAAAAAATTCTGTTCGGTTCCTTCCTGTTGGCTCATCATAGAAACCTGACCTTTTCGCTCATGGACTTTTGAGTGACGTTTCAATTTTGAAGAGTCTACAAAGCATGAGTTACAAGTAGTGCAAACAAAAGGCTTCTCACCGGTATGTGTTCGCATGTGTCGGGTCAGGTAAGAGCGAGTATAAAAGGAGGAGCCACAAACTTCGCAAGTGTGAGACTTGACCCCTGTGTGAATCTTCAGGTGGCGCTGCAGGGAGGAAGAATCTGCAAATGTTGAGCCACAAAGCTTACACGGATATGGGCGTTCACCAGTGTGGGTTCTTGTATGTCTTCTCAAGGTGGAATAATCTGCAAACGAAGAGCCACACTGTCCACAGATATATGGCTTCTCCTGAGTGTGAGTTCTCAGGTGACGTGCATAGGCAGCAGTCCAGGCAAAGGACATGCCACAGGTCTTGCACACATAGGGCTTTTCTCCAGTATGTTTCCGTTTATGACTCTTCAGTTTGGAAGCTTCAGCAAATTTATCACCACAAGTTTCACAGGTGTGCGGCTTTTCCCCAGTGTGGAGCTTTGTGTGCTCTTTCAAATGCTGTGGACGGGAAAATGTTTTCTGGCACAGTGTACAAACATAAGGTCTCTCCCCTGTGTGTTTCCTCTTGTGCATGCGAAGAGCTGAAGGGTCGGCAAAGCGGGATGGACAAGTATCACAGGCATAGGGTTTTTCCTTGGTGTGGGTACGTGTGTGCCGATGTAAAGAAGTGAAATCTGCAAACGATGAGCCACAATACTCACAAGTGTACGGTCTCTCCCCTGTGTGTGTCCGCATGTGACGAGTGTGAGCTGAGGTCCACTTAAAAGTTTGACCACACACTGTACATGAGTAAGGTCTTTCCCCTGTATGTTTCCTCTGATGGGCTTTCAACTTGGATGCTTCAGGAAATGTGGCACTGCAATGATTGCAGGCAAATGGACGCTCCCCTGTATGGAGCCGCACATGGACTTTAAGGTGAGATGCATTAGTAAAAACTGAAGGGCAGACTTCACATTTAAACCTCCTCTGCCCTTTGTGAGTAACTTTATGCTTGCGAAGAGAAATCTTATCATGAAATTTCATATCACATATTGTGCATTTGAAACCAATTTTCTCCAGGTTTTCCTCATTGTGATTACTTTTTAAGTGTTTCTTTAAAGCTTTTGAGCTGGGAAAAGTGGAGCCGCAAAGGGAGCACAAAAAATTTTCAATGGGTGCATGGGATATAGAACTGGTTGTTTTTCCTTCACAGTCGCCATTTATACTGGAACCATCTCCATTATCAACCACCTCTTGTTTCACCATCTTTTGAGGAGTTTTACACTTCCTGCGAGACAAAGCCATGCCATTGAGGGACATAATATCACTCAGACTTTCAGCTGCTTCTGTTTTTACTATGCTGGAACTTCTTAATTTTCGGCTGCTTTCAGGAATTTTCAGAGCTTTGTGTTTATTTCTAGTCTTACTTCCATAAGCTTTTTGAGAATTACTACCTGTACTTTTATTTCTTTCATCAGTTCCATCATAAAACTCAACATCACTACAAATGCTATCATCCATTATCTCAAAGTTTTTCTCATCATCCGGCACACTGAAAACTTCATCTGTGTTTGTACTTGCATCAACCATTTGTTTTTTGCTGGCATCACTATTTCGGTCAAACTGTGTGTAAGTTTCAGCTTCCCTCACAGTTGTCTGCACTGTATTCATGCATGCATCACACATCTCATTTTTTTTCTTTTCACCTGCCCTACAGATCTCTACTGTCTTGGAAAAGTCAAGCTCCTCCGTGCGGAGTAAATTCAGGCGCACTGAATCATCTGATATACCCGTAATAATACAATCCTTCAAAAGAATGTCTTTCAAGTCACCAAATTCACAAAATTCTGCAAAATTCAATAGCTGCTCAAGGAAGTGATCAAATTTCCCGCTTTGCCTACAAGTGAAGAACTTGAACCTATTGTAAATTATAAGTAATCGAGGAAGGCAAAGATCTTCGACTTTTTTCAAAAGTTGATCAAATTTGATGGCCTCCTCATAAGACAGGTTGAACATTCTATATAGTTCTTGTACCTGTTCACTAGCAATACTGATGAGAAAAGTTCTTAAAAGCCCTTGTGTGTACTGATGATAGGTATCCGTACTATGGTGAGTGTGTGCATTCATTCGTTGTTTCATGAGATTCCACTCCATACTTGCTTTCGTTTGCTCAGTATTGTGTGGTAGGGCAATGCTATATTCCATGTGATCCATTACGCTGCACTGTGGTTTTCTCACTTTTTCTTTGTTTTCAGGGCTTTATTTCATTTAATCTATTCAGAAAAAAACTTTTCTCTCCTCATCTCTATCAGATAGTCCTTTATGACTGAAGCAGCTTTCAGCAAGGTCTGAAAAGGGAAAAATGAACCGAATGTTAAATCAATATAAACACAACTACAGTGGAATCCGGATAAAGTCAACACATCGGGACCCCAAAAAAAATATTGACTTTAAATAAGCAAGGTGTGCTATACACAATCTGTGTGCGTCTGGTCTAGCCTTGTGGTAGTGTGGGAGAAACCAGTGTACTGTGCCTTACTGAACGCATGTCTAGTCACATTCGTGACCACCCACGCAAGCCTTAGCTGGGACAGGCCCAGGAGAGTGAGCTTGTGATGATGCACTCAGAGACTGGAATGGAAACAAAGCACTCTCTCCCACCCACTTCTACGCTACCCACAACTCTCTCTCTCTCTTTCTCTTTCTTTTTTTTTAAAAATGATTTCATCTTTTCATTCAGCCACATGGTATTGACTTGAAAATAGCCCTGAGGCAGACATGCCAACCCCATTTGAGGCTTGGGGTAATCACAAGCTGAACTCCCAGTAAAATGAAGCCCAAAAGATTAATTTTACCACGTAGAAGGATAACGCCAGAGAACAAAGAACGCATCAGCAATTAGATTTAAGAGCATATATCCTTAACGTAATTTGGCCGTAATTGCCCATAAACAGTAATTTCTCATGGCTCCCCATAATTTCTTACAGTGAGCCGGTAAAGTTGGCATGTCTGCTGAGGCCGTTGACTTTATCAGAAACTTTAATAAAGAAAGAACAAAATGGGACCGCTGCATGGTGTTGAGGATTCTACCCATAAAAATCATACAAATGTCACCTAAAATCAGCTGTTTTTAAACTTTCTGAAAATGGTGTACCTTTCAATAATACTGGAGGGCCAGCGAGGTATTATGAATGAAAACACAAATTTCTGTACATAAATTAATACTGCATACCGGTACATTTCGAGCACAATACACTAATATAAAGTTAAAGTTTTACAGAAGATCAAAAAGTATGCAGCACAAAACAAATGTTCAAAGATAGTTGCTAAAATTAGTTATCAAATATTTCTTCAAAGTCATTTATTAAAATACTGATTAAAAAAATTAATCCATTAATCAAAATATTAAAACATTACTCATTCATTGAAAATTTCTAACAAGATATGGGTAAGGAAAAAAAAACCCCCACAAGAATGGAACACTGGATTTTTTTTTTTTTTATCAAACTGAGGCAACCATACACAAGGCACATCATGGAATAGGAGGAAACAGAGGAATACACACTTCTAAGACATTTTCACAGACTTTGAGAAGGCCTTTGAAACTTACACTATGACTCACCGCAAGTCTCATGCAAAGCTATGGCACACCTCCAAAGTTAGTAGTTAACATCATCAAGAATCTGCAACAAATGAAGAAATGAAAGAATGTTTTCAAATCACAACAAAAGTACGGCACTGATAGTGCTAAGTAAATGGTTTGAGCATTGGATTTGGGATCCAAGAATTGTGGCGCCATACGATTAAACTATTTCTTAAAAAAAAACTGGCTGTAACTGCATGCATTTTTACATTGAATGTATTGGTATGCACGATCACTCATTTCTAACACAAATTGCACTCAGTACCTGAGCTTCAAACAAGGACTAACAAATTAATTGGTGTTACTGAACAGCTCTCCGGGGAACGAGAGCCACAGGCCAGCACAAGAACAAAATACTAGAAGGCTAATGGGGAATAAAATTATTGTGGCAGGGCAGCCAATCATCGATTAAAGCTTTTGAAAGATCATTTCTTTAAAGTGAAACAGGGAACATTTCTTTCACATTTAGATATAGTTGACTTACAAACGTAATTGTTCTGCACAGTATGTCTTTATAATGTCTGTTCTGTTAGATTTTTATCTTTACATAAACCTGAACTTTTCCTCAATGCAAAAATTAACCCTTTACCACTCGGAGGTGCCGATGTGTGCTGACATGCTTCTTCGGCCAATCCGATTCCTATACTTTCGCTTTTCCCTCCCCGCAAGAAAGCACGGGTTTACAAGTGTTTATAGCTCAAATCTGGAGTAATTTCCCTTTCTGCCAGTCTTTGTTTGAAGCAAATCTGCAGTTTTTCCACTAACATTCTGGATCTACCTGAATAGTGCACACTCGTGTTACTGGATTTGCAAAGTGTCAAGCTTCGACATGTGATGCCATCATTTGAGGTGGGGGCCAAAGTTGCGGAACTTAAGATCCGTGGTTAGTACTTTACACTTTATAAAAAAATAAAATTTGAATGTTTGCATTCATAATTGAATTAAAATAAACAAAGAAAGATAAGGAAGAAATAGAAATGAAAAAAAAAGGAAAAATAGTTGCCCTCAGTAAAAGTATCTGGCATATTTTTACTATTAACCCCTTCATTGCTCTGTGGATGTACCAGGTACGGAGCGCACAAGTCAGTTGCGCTGTTGACGTACTGCTTACATGATCCTATTAAAACCGTCTTTTATTTTTCTTAATCTCAACACACTCACAGTTTTCAATGACAAGAGTGACTTCCCGTGATTACATGGTCTTCATATTTTTAGATTTTCACTGGTTTAGTCTTTGTTAGCTGTGTTTGTTATGTGTGTAGGCTTTTACAAACGAGACGTGGTTTGCTGCATGACCGTCCGTTTGCACTGGACACAGATGCGCTTTACAAACAGACACCAGCCAGTACTACTACTCCTAGCTCTAGTTCGTACCGCACACGTAGATCATTCACTGCAAGTCTTTTGATCAACATGCCCTCACGAAACTTTACAACCCATGAAGCAACCGAAGAAATGTTTACGGATGCCGACAGTGATTTAGGATAGATCTAGACGACACGGACGAAAGTATGGAAATCCGCCAGGTTTTCCATGACATGGACAATGATCCTGGCTACACATCTTATCTCTGTTTGTTCCTCTGTAATTTTGTCCATTCTTCACACATTTCCTATTTTTATTGTATTTTTAAAATCTCTGTTCAATTCTCTTTCTTTCATTTTCATTTCATGTAACTTTTGTTAAGCTATCTATCTTCTAGGTCTAGATATCTATACAGTAGTCACCACCTAAGTGCACGGTGCTTGGGAGACAGCTCAAGCGTGCACTTAGAAGGCGAAGCGTGCTCTTACACGATCCAAAGCAACACGAAGAATATTTCTGATGACCTCCCTTAGATAACCCCCCCCCCCGATACTACCTATATACATGTGGACTCTAAGCCACGATCGAGGGTGTGTGTGATGCACTTTTTTTTAATCAAGTTTTATTGTAACAAATAAAACATAAATTCTCTGAACAGAACAAACTAGACTTAGATATAACATTACAAAAGAAGGAATGAATCAAACAAAGAGAATAATTACTGTCTTCAAGTTAAATTACAATGATGAATGTCTAGGCCTACAAAACTGAATGAAAGGCACCGTCTTGTTTCGATCGATACTACCACGAACAACTGCAATTCTTCTAATTGTTGGTTGTTATTTTTTTTTTATAGCTATAACTTAAAATGATCGGCACTCTCTGCCTTTGTTCCAATCAGATGTGATACTCCTCCCCTTCACAAAGTAAACTCTCACATAATTTTCCCGTGTCCTCCCTCTCTCACCCACTCCTTTTCACCACATCGCCTCGCACGCCAACCCCCCGCCCCACATGTTTTTTTCTCCACCTGTCAAAGGACTAAGCTCTTCTGAATAAACACGACACCTGCGTAATATTATTGCACCGTGGCCATGTGGTGCGCAAGTGATCTGAGTTGGTCCATCTAGATCTAGGCTTTATTATAATTTAATTTTACAGTCGCGAGCCGATTTGAGTGGAATCTGTCGCTGTGTTCAGGTGACTAGAGCGTGCACTTAGACATGGGATTTATATAGATCTAGAGAATCTAGTAAAAAATTGGTCAAATGACGAAAGCGTGCACTTGACCAGATCGTGCTTTTACACACTTTACACAGTGTGCACTTAGGCGGTGACTACTGTAATATAATGTGAGCTATGACCAAACAAAAAAGTGTTGTTTTTTTTAGAACCGCAGAGTCATTGAAATGTTCCTAGCACACAAGCGCTCCATATTGTGTAGCAGTGAAAGGGACAGAAGGGACCACACTTCGCGAGGCTAGCAGTGCCCAATTTTCTCTGGGTCCAAATAGGCTACACTTCACTAGACTAGAGTCTAGCCACTTGGCTGTCATCATACTCTTAATTAATACTAATAAATCTAGAATCTTGACCTGCCCAATCTAGATCTAGATCTAGATCTAGATAGATCTATTTTTTTAATAGATTTATGCCCTTGTTGAAATATCTTTCTCACATTATCATACCAGTAGCCCGTGTAGATTCTAGACCTTAAAAAAGTTGTTGCGTCGGGGATCGTCACATCCACCACGATAAACAATCGAACTTATTTTCAATCAAGCAGGGCCTTCAACGCAAAACAAATGAAACCTATACGTCTATTCAGCTGTTTTCCCTTTGCAGCGCTTGGGCTGCCAAAGTTATCAGCTGTTTGCTTAAAAAATCAACCAAAACGATATCTAAACACTTATAAACCATATGTGTGCGTAATTAAAAGTAATGTCCCAGTGTAGGCGTTCAACGTTTTTATTTCGTTTACTTAAGATGTTATTACATGGTTTCTCCTTGTATAGGATTTGCTATGAGATGCAGGACCAGCTTCACCAGGGACTAACATTTTTATCACTCTGTGTAAATTCCGTGGCAAAGATTTGAAATGAAAGCATGCTGATGTTAATTAATATATAATATGTCAAGAACATTTTGGCCATAAACTTCTTGCAAATGTATCCACATGTATTCCGAACGTGCAAAAATCCACGCATTTAGGCTAAGTCACAAACATGTGGAAAGAAAACTCACGCACATTTCATAATTTGACAAGAACTGAAGGCATTATTTTCTTTCTTTCATTCATTTTTTATTGCGTGGATTCTTGCCGTCACCGTCAGCTTACTCAGTGACAATATTCAAGTTTCAGTCTTATATATATAGCCGACGGAGTGGCTGCCATTAGATCAACGTGTGGTGTAAACTTGTAGTCAGGCAAGCGCTTTCTCATTTCTTTGGTGCTCGTTGTGGAATAGATTGTCGAGTTATTTCTTTGGGCTGTCTTCAAGACATGAAGCATGAAGGTTCAGTTCGTATCTGGACCATTAATTGGCAGTGATTCACATGATTCAATTCGAGCCCGGGCTATTAAATGATTATTAAAACTGTCTTCGATGTGTCTGAAACTGACTTTGAAAATAACGTAAGATCTTGAATTCTTCTTCTCTATCATAAACTGGATATCTCATCTTTCAGTAAGAAGGTTGTTGTTCGGTGCAGTTGCTGTAGACAACTAGGAGTACATGTAGCTTTTGGATTTCTTGCTTAATTAAAGCTGGGCAAATAATTGAAGAAAAAGTTGTAAGGAAGGGGAAAAAAGAGTATGAAAAAAGACATGTAAGAAAGTAGAAAAAGACATAAAAAAAAGTTCCTTCATGGCCTTTTGTGGCTCAAAATCACAGAGGCTGAGCTTATCCTTGTTTCAATGACGTGACTCAGAGCAAGTACTGGAGTACCCGACAGTCGGTCGCATAATTTGGTACCCAGTAAGCGTGTAAAGTGTCTTTCTAATGGACAACAGTCCGTGACTGGCGTGGCCATGATTCAAGTCCAGGTCCTGTTAAGGAGCCAAGCCATTCGTTTCCGAAGCCAATGAGAAATTGGAAAGAGAAAGGAATTAAAAAAAAAGTAAAATGAAACGACGTCAAAGTATCAACTCACGTATCCTGAACATAGCTCAGAATTTGAACAAAAGTTCAATTATTAATCATTCTTATTCCACGTGTAGCTTTTCTTACTCCCTTCTGCTTACTCAATTATATAATTTCTTACGTTTTCATGTCATGATTACGCTCCTTAGGCCTCCGTAGGCCTCCCCCCAATAAAAATAAATAAATAAACAAACAAACAAAAGCCAAACAACCACAACAACAACAACAAAACTCCCTTTATTTTTCATTTCCCCCCTCTCATCCCTTACGTTTGATTCCATTTGAAGACAGAAATTCGATAATTTGTGTTGTCATTTATTTCCATAAAGCATCGTTTCGGCTTACACTAGTTGCCTCATCTGAGCGTGGCACTTTACAGCAATTTATTTCATAATAAAATTAAAAACTCTTATTTGTCACCAGTAATGACATTCATGACGAGTTTTTGAGACAATAGATGGTAGGCCCATGCTCGTGAAATAATTACACACAAAATGGTAACGTGGCATAAGAAAAGTGCTAATATTATATAATATGGGTAGTGTTAATGCGCAGAATACTTCAGAACTGATTCAAAAGAGTCAGTGTGAATCACATTTCAGTATTTTATTGGTTAATCATTCGTTTTTCAAAGTCGCATTGACATAATTGAAAATTTGGAATTCCCGTGTATAAAGCTGTTTTAAGTTTAATCTCCATCGAGGAAAACGTAACAACTTATTGTTAATTCAAACCGTTGCTCATTTTTTTTTGTTTCCCATCTCTACAGGCTGAGGTCAGTTCTAGTTTCACAAATCCGACACCCCGTATCGATCACTTGGATCACATTTTGTGTGGCTGTAGTTCACGAGGTCGTGGTGCAGCGCATGGTTGTCAGATTCTTTGCCAACGTTCTCTGACTTGATCTGTGAGTCCTCGGATGGGCGTGAGGCGTTGCAGCGTACCCCCATGTAGACCAGGATGATATTGGAGACCAACTGGATCATTTCGATGACCCCTAGGGCAGAGAGACCAAGCCACAGGCCAAGGGTACCGCCTACATCTGAAAAGAACTGGGTTGCCTGGGGAATAGCATTGGGGGCAGAGGGTTGGATGTAGAGATGGTGAAATTGGGGTAAAAGGTTAAACAATTGTCTCATTTTATACACATTTTGCCATTAAGTATGTACTTGGTGCAGGCTTAGACCTTTGGAAAGAAGAAGAAGAAGAAGAAGAAGAAGAAGAAGAAGAAGAAGAAGAAGAAGAAGAAGAAGAAGAAGAAGAAGAA
>JBDFRD010555628.1:0-18733 GCA_039654405.1 Bullina lineata | reverse complement strand
TCAGTTTCCACAGTACACTTCGATCCACACTGTCAAACGCTTTTTCAAAGTCGATGAAGTTGATGATTAATGACGAGACGTCTACGATGTAGGTGGAGAAAATCAACCAATTGTTTAGCCATGGTGAGGTAGGGCTCAGTGTACCTCAACTTGGCGACACGGTTTCAACTATATGTATTGTGTTGGCCAACTGTAAAATCATAGTGCGGTACGAGCCTAAAACAGGAGACATCAAACTAATAACCGACAAACAAAAAGACATTCAGAGTGAGAATAACAAAAGAAAACGCATACCTTCCAATATATTCACAAGTTCTTTAATGAAGTATGGAGCAAAGCTCATGCTTCTATTAAAAAAACAAAAAAAAAACACCATTTGTGGACATACTTGAAATAAAATGTCCTACATTCTGTTCACCCCACATGAAGAGCTCAAATGGAATTTATTTACATATATATATATAATATAATATACATACACAAATGTTATAACCCTCAAAGGAGATATACCAAAACAATATAAAAGAAAATTAAGCAAGCAAGCAATTTTTTAAAAACTATAGTCAGCCCAACATTGATCCCACTTCAGCACTGATATTGATATGTTGCTTCCTCTTGTGTGCTTTCCAGGAAACATTCAATGGACAGCAACATAGCAAAGTATCATACACACACAAAAATAAACAATGCATTAAACAGAGCATTAAATTGGCAAAACAGAGTGGTCTTCTATGCCCAAATCTTTTGCAATATCCAAGACATTTTTTTGGTTGAAAACCCCTTAACTGCAGTTTCTAATCAATGGCCATGACATTCCTCAAGCCTCTGAAGTCTGGACCCGAAGGAATGCAGAAACGTTTTCGTCATACTTCTACAAAGTACAAAATTCCACTCATGGTGCCAAAATGTTTCACCTACAAATCTTTCCTCAATAAACTATACTTTATAATGCCATTTGTCAACACAACAAAAGATGCTTTAAATATGAACAGAAGAAGGTCATTCCCAAATGAAGAGAATCAATCAAAATTATTTTAATGATTGTTCACATTCACACTCACAAATTAAAGACCTATAGGGCAATATGGAAGGAAGTTAAAAGCATTTTGTAACATGTTTTGTCATCTTGGAAAAGCTCACATTATGCTGAAGTAACAAGTCTCATAAAGCTTTCTTCTACAGTGAAGGAAGGCATTCTTATAACATACATCAGAGCCAGAATGAGTGGGAATTGACATACACGTAATTATATTTTTAAAAAAATGGAATGGCTTCAATACTCAAAATAAGCATAGTATTTTCAAATACCTCTCAATTTTGATCGCAATCATAGATTAACTCCATGAAAATATCCATTTGTGGCCATAAGCAATAATCAAGTTTTGCTTCTGGATTTGATACTAAAACTGAACCATGAGTGCATTCACTTGCTTAGTGCACTACCAGTTTAATAGCAAAATCTTGAGGCATCATTTATAAATTCATTTTAATTCCTAATTTCAAACACAAAAATGTGATGTAAATCATTTGTTAGAGATACAGCAGTTCTGTGTAAATGAATACACACACATACATGTATATTTGTTAAAATGAACTGTGTTAATTCAGTGATTTTATTATAATTTTCTGACCTTGTTCCTATTTGCACAGAATGCATACCTCCTGTATCTCCTTTAGTGTGTGTGTGTGTATATGCGTGCATATATATATATATATATGAAATGGTGTCACTGGATTTTGTTTAAATGGCGTCAATCATTGCAAGAAAAATATTCCCGAACAATACATTTTAAGTATAATTTATTATTTTTTACTTGTTATCTTACAAACACACAGGGACATTTAGAAAACAAAATTTGAAAGAAAAGAAAAAGGATGAGTTAAAATGGTTTTCGTGCAACTTTAGTTTGTTGCATCAGTCCTATTTGAATTGAGCATGCTTACTTTCTTTTGTGTGTATGAGGATATATATTCTATGCTAAAAATTAAAAAAAAAATTTTTTTTTAATATGCCAACACAACTGTCCATTTCATAAATTTTGTGTTGTGATCAGGTGACCAGGATGATCACTCTGTTCAGATTGTGAATATATTTAACAATGGTCTAATTGAATAACTCCTTCAGAGTTCTCAGTCTCAACTAATGTTCTGTGTTCTACATAGCTTCAGCTCTACACGTTACAAACTGTCAGCACAATGGAAACAGCCTGGGAATCAGCACATAAGCTGAGCTTGAGTATGGGATTATATGAGAACTGTAAGCAGCCGGAGCCAAGAAGTATGATAAATAGGAACACAAAATAAAATACTGAGGATGCATAACACAAGCAAAGTAACTGTAGATCTCATATCACAAGTGGTTTTTGGTCCTGCAGGGTGAATTCAGAAGTCCATGTGATGTGGATACTTTTTCGTCTTTATGAAGACAATCTGTTCTCCATCATCTCAACTCAAAAGGACCATTCACCATGGCATGAGGGACTTGTTCAGAAGTCTTATCACAAATATAATACGCTTTTCCATAGGAGCTGAATTTTACAAAAATGAACAAACATAAACTAGTATGTGAAATGAAGTGTTAAGGTCATAATGAAATTTGAGTACACAAAGAATAAAGAAGAATTCATAAGTATCGAAGAAAAGAATTATATGAATTATAAGAGACACTTTTTGCTTATGTAACGTTTGTTTTTTCATCAACACAAGGAAAAAAATACGAACAGCATACACAATCAAACACGTCCCTAGGAACACACCAATAAGCATACAAAATGAAAACTGGAGAAAAAGCCTTGTATTTCTGAAAAACCCTTAATTAAGCACCTGTGCAGATCGGACAAGTCAATATTCTTGACGTTCATTGATTTCTACGTTCAGTTTCTTAATTAATGCAGCTGATTTAATCTTAACCATTCAACTACCAATTTATTCATTTACAAAGTGCAGTCACCGCCACACAAGTTGATGTCACTTCAGATAAATTTTGCATCAAGTCAGACGCTATTCCTAGTCTCTACCCTACCACTGTTTCAAGGAAATACACCACTTAAGTCAAATTCAAGTTATCCAGCACTGCCTTTTAAATCAATGCAAATTTGCTGACCCATTCTATTTGTTAGGGTAAAATGTCATCACTCACACTTACATCAAATGTTTGAAATGGTGTGAAGTTCTTCAACCCACCTTCTCTCAAGCATGAAGGGCCATACAAACGTGGCAAACACAGTAATAAAATATCACGACTTTTGATGTCAGTGCCATGATGACATAACCCATATTACTTCAAATATGTTTCTTAGCATTCATGTTATCATAGCTTTTGCTAGCTGGAGAATCTTTCTTTTTCAAAAAATGTCCAAATCTGCACAGCAGTTAGGATCAATATTATCAATGTTGAAGTGTAGTTCAACGTTTCTTTCGTTTTCAGACTGAGCAAAAATCCTCAAACAGAATGGATCTAACTAACAATTTTGAGCTGAAAAAGAAAAAAAAATCTTCACATTTAGAGGGAAAATAGAAGGCAGGAACTGAGGAAAAGACAGATACAGTGTATCAATTTCCACAAGCAGACAGTGAGATCAGAACAACACTCGTAACAGTTGTTCGCAATAATTTACGGGACAAATTCAGTTTTCTCATTCTCATTTATCGAGGCAAATCTCTTATTATTTTGCAAATTCAGACTAATAACCTTTTATAAAAATGCTTCAACTCCAAATGCCACACACACAACCCAGATATATCCCATGCATTCTCAGTGCACATGATTCTCACGACATAATCTTCACAAACTGCCTGTCATCAGGAGTCTACCTAAAAAGACATTGCATTATTAAATTATCTCACATTACTATTACTGATACAATTGTGTACAGGTGACAACTTATACATGATGCTCACAAGAAGAGACAGAATATTATATATTTTTTCAAAATGAAACGTCTGTAATCAAAATAAAAGCAGTGGTGGGAATAAGAGGACAAATGCAGATTCTCGGACAGCATCCTAAAACATGGAAAATTGATTATCAAGGAGCAACACAAAGCTAGCCTTATGCAACCACATAAATCCTTTCAACAACAAAACACACGATTACCAAGATATATTACTTTACCAAAAATAAAAGTACTTCAAGTTACCTCAAACCATAACCAAATAATTCAAATTTAAGACATGAGAATATAAAATTTGTAACTATTGTTGGGAGGAAAAAAAAAAAGAAGAGGAAAGGAAATTCTAAGCAACTGTTTTCATTTTTTATTCTTTTTCCAGCAACTCATCCCAAATGTCCTGTTCCACAACAATACAGATGCCATCATCAAGGTCCAAAACATTCTCAGCTAAGCTTATGTAAGCTCTGAACACTGTACAACCCCCAATTTCATGAGAATTAAAGCAATAATTTTGAAATTGAGATGACATTCTTGAATTCCAGAGATATATTCTAATGATGCAATTAGTTGTAGAGTGGATCTTACAAGTCAATCCAAATTCACACCATGAGCCCTCTCATCACTTCAACTTCAGCTGCTTCATTGTTTTTCTTTTTAAAAAATGAAACACAGCAACATATAGATCTATATTCTACCAGTTCACCACTAAAATGATTTTAAACAAACTTTTTAAGAGTCAGGCACACATTAAGTTTTCGTGCTTGCGTAGCTTTATGTAAGAAAAGACCTGGGCAAAAACTAAATAGTCTATTACTATTTGGACAAAAACTAAATAGTCTATTACTATTTGGACAAAAACTAAATTGTCTATTTGGTAGGAATCAACCTTTCCTAGGTTAAGAAGAAGTAAAGTGATAGATTTATCACCAAAAGGAAACAGTAACAGAAACAAACAAACAAAACATCTTCCATTCATTCCCGACAAAAATTAAATGACCAAACATAAGAGCAAGGTGAATCTGCCCCCCATCCAACGTCTTAAAAATAAATATCACTTAAATATCTCATGATGACAAACTAGGGTCCTGTCTAGGAGATGAAGTACAAATCATCTGCTCCGCTTCACACCACATAAACCGGGATAAGCTCCGGCTCTATGAGCCTCATAGGACTTCAAGGAACTGACTTAAATATTTCATATTCACAAAATTTTCCAGATCATTCAACTTAATGTACCAAATTGCATCTCCACTTTTTTGTCATAATGAGACAAAGAAAAAAAGGCAAATAACACCATGAATACCCCTTCCCCTACAAGTACAAATTCACAGCACGTATACGTAGTCTAGCATTTCCTTAAATACTATCTACACAAATTATAACATCCAATATCAACCACTTAGAAACCAAGATTCTCCCAATCCTTCACACAATTTTAAAAAGTTAAATCATATTAGTCTATCTTGATAGCTCCATAAATACGACGAATGAACCAGTATGCTGCAAAGAATCCAATAGTCCCAGTCAGAATCCAGAAAGTGAACACAATTAGCAATGTGTATCCGAAGTACAGCAGGGTTGAAATGAACTCTGTGATTTCCAGCTGGGGGGGAGAGATGAAATGCAGTGATAACATTTTCATGTGTTTATTTTGTGATAGGATGTCTTAACTTGTCACAGATTTTTCTCAAACGTATGATTTCTTTTCCCGACAGATACAATAGCAAAACTATGAAAATTAGATGAAACTGTAAATTTTCAAAATGTGCACAAAACGTATGGGTTTTTTTGTAATAAGTATTCATGTAAGGTATTGAGGTATCTATTAATATTATGCTGGATGTGAAGGGGTAAAAAAAAAAAAAGAAATAGCTACTGAATTGTTTTATTTATTCCTTGACTTATCAATTTTGTACATCTGACCATCTTGCTTTCTCTGCCTTTTCAAAATTGTATAAAAACTAATTTAAATGTGGCTCACTTCACGATATGAGTCTTCTCTTCTTTGTTTAAAACCTTTCAGACTACAACCATGCATGAATTAATCAAAACAGAAACCATAAAAAAAAAGTGTACATAGAAAGACTCAATTATAGAGGAGACAAAAACCCCATACTTCAATGATTTTGCTCTCAAATGCTTAATATAATTGTTTTTTATATAAGTGGCAACCCATAAGCAGATACCTTTTTAAATATAAGTATCATATTCAAGGCAAGAACATCACAACAAAATACTACGGTGACATCAAACCATTGAGTTTCCTGAAGAATTTAAAACATTCAAAAATGGAGTTATTAAACTTACTTAACTTTTCTAATGACTCAGAAATCATACTCTTTCCACTCAAAGTGTTTGTTCAATGACCATTCTATGTTTTTGGGGTCATTCAAAAACTAAATGCTAAAAAAGAGATTCATGTTACAGGTGCCATTGAAAAATGATGTATTGGTGCACTTGTTACCTCCTATATTCCTACATAGCTGGTGCTGCAATTCGGCCACAAACTAAACAATCCTATACTACAACAGAGATAGCTACGGTCCTCTCAGAAAAAAACTTTGAGCTTTTTTTCTATCTGATATATGCTTTTGTTCCCGAAAAAAACATTAAGGATCATAAAACCAACCTGGTTAAAGGCAAAGTGTAAACTGTAATCCACTTACCTTAGTTATAAAGTAGAAGATGGAATAAGCAAACACATAGACAGCTGATCCACCAGACACAATGAAGGACCGCCACCACCAGTGATAGTCCTGGGGAAATATAGAGGGAGGGTAAAGAATTTAAAGTGAATTTTTAAAACTTTCTGGACAAAACCGCCACTTTCTGTAACAGTTTCACTTCGAAAATGCTAATAAAAACATATATATATTCATGTGATGCTTCTTGAGCAGAAAGTAAGTATACAAGCATTTCCATACACTTCTGTAAACAAATAACTAGTTTGTATGTGTGACTGCATGTGCACATGTCAAGTGGTGGGGTTGAACACTATATAGGAGTTTGAAATCGCAAATTATATATGCTCATGCAAAAAAATTTTTTTTTTAGTTTAATACTTATTTGTTTGCACCTACAGTCTCCAGATATTTACTCAGACAATTTTTTCATGAGATGAATGAAAATGAAAAACATGAACGGCAAAGAAAGAAAGTAAGGTATCCAAGATGAAGCTGATCATGATTGTGAGAATGTAAAGTAGCTTGCCTCTCCACACAGCTGGAAGTACACCATGACAATGGCAATCTGCGACACAGATACCACCAGGATGATAAACACCAGGAAGAGAAAGCCAAACAAGTAGTAATACTGATTCTCCCAGATGGCCTAGTAGAAATAAAAATCAATGAAGACAACATTACTATAACAGAAAAGTTACATAAAAAATAGGTATGAGTACCTTCTTTAACTTGATGCAACTCATTAACAAAAATATTATTTAGAGAAACAGATTCTTATAAACCTAAACCACACATGGATAAGCCAAAAATGAAGAAAATGCGAATATTTGTGCTCTCAGAACCTTTCCTGATTTATTGGTTAAAATACAGAGGAAGCTCACTTCCAAATAAGGTTAATGTCAAATAAATTAATGTACTCATGATTATCACTATGAAATAGGATTACGTCTTGAAAAGTTCATTAATTTCTTGCTTTGTTAAAAGGCTGAGTTTGCATTACTTTATATTTTTTATATGATCTTTTTGCTCTAATATCTGACACTACTAAAGTAAAAACTGTTTTTTGTAAAATGGTGGTGCAGTGGCCAAATGGTTACAACATTGGATTCCTTATCTGAGGGTCTGGGTTCAACTCTGGGTCACCATGTTGTATCTTTGAGAAACATTTTACAGTTTTTCCTCTCCCCATCCAGGTGCAAATTGGGTACTGACATGGTTTGAAAGGGAAGTAAATCTATGACAGACTAGCATCATGTACCGGGATATAAGCTCCAGTTCTATGGGTCTCATAGGCCTCAAAAGAAATGTACTTACTTTTGTAAAATCAGAAATATATAGAAAAAATATACATGTGCAAGACTTTGATCTCTATCAAATTAATTATTTAATGACCAAACAACCTAAATTTCAAACTTTTTCGATTATAGGGTGGTGTGGTGGGCATATGACTAGAAAGTTGGACTCGTAATCCAAGGTTTCTCGGTTTGAATCCAGCAAAAGTGTTGTGTAGTTGGGAAAAATAATAAACACCATTTTTCCTCAAGCCATCTACGTGTGAACTGAATAATGGTATATTCTGCTGAAGAAGTGAAGGTACAACAGACTAGCATTCTGTTTATGAAATGATGTATCCAATATAGGCCTTGAAAGAACTTTACTTTCCACCAGTAGAGATGAAGCCATAAGAAGTTATCCACCTATACCTTTATTTGCCCACAGTTACAATGTAAGGAAGTGGAGGCAACTTACAGTGAAAATGAAGAAGAGCTCAATGAACATAGCACCAAAGGGCAAGATGCCTGCCATCAAAGTCCTGTAAAGAGAAATGGAACAGTGTCATGAAATCATGAAACCAAATATCATTTGAGGATGCTGTTGTACAAAGTGAAAAAGGACTGCAGACAATCTCTTTGCATGCAGTGTTTACTTCCTTCCTGTGACTGTCAATATGTTCTGACATGAATAAGACTTACAGAAGAAAAAGTAGGCGTATAACATAATTCCAAAAGACAGAGAATTATTTTAATTTTGAATAATTTTACATATGGCCTACAATATAAAGACTGATAAAGACAAGGAGACATAAGGTTCTTTCTTCCTTTTCTTTTTTCTTTCTATTTTCTATCATCAGCTTCATACGGTTTTCAGCCAGCAAAACTTACCCAAGGAATGAATTCATATACCAGGTCTGCTCAGGAACCTGCCGTGGGATCTGGTTGGTGCGCACAGGGTGCTCATAAGCCTGAGACATTGAAAGGTAAAATTGTTCTTCAACACTGATAAGAAATATTTAAAAGTTAATTCTCTAATTTTTATTGCATTTCAGTTATTGCTAAATATGTAACTAAATTGAAATGATTAATTTCAAAGTCTGTTATTTAACAAAAACAAATGTGTATTTTGTGTCTACTCCAGACAGATTTTCTCTAGACACCATAAATTGAATTTAAAAAATTGAAACAATAAAAATCAATGTTATCTAATCAGTCTATGTGTTAAAACTTACTTGTTTTCTGAATCCAAAATAAAAACCCATGAAGACCAGGGGTAAAGAAATTCCAAACCACATGCAGAGAAGAGCCAGCATTGTTGTGAATGGTACCTGCAAAAAAAACAAAAACAGGGTGATTATCCATCCACTTAAAGTCAAGTAGCGATGTGTTTTCACAGCATTATGAAATGAACACAAACTGATGATGATCCAGATGCCCCTCAAAAATTATTACCTGAGACAAAAAACTAAAAATGAAAGTAGGAATATCTCACCAACAAAAAAATAAATTTTTTACTTTTTCAAGACTTACAAAAGTACTGCTCTGTCCGTTCGTGCTTCACAGGAACTCAAATGAGAAAAGGACTGGCTAGGGTTCTGAGAACAACTTACCGCTCCAGATGAATGCTTTCCCCAGATAAAGAAGTTAAGGAGAAGAGACACTCCGAACATTATACCAGGGTACACAGTAGCAGTCTGCAAAAATAGAAATACATTTTAATAATAAACACACACATCATTTTATAACCCCAAATGATCTATCAAATCCTTAGCAGCAAGATTTCCAATAAGGATTACCAACAAAACTGTTGCTATCAAAGTCACTATATTATTGTCAATGAAATATCATATTATAAAATTGATTGAATCCCTAAACTTTCATTGACATCAGCTTTCTTCAAGTTTCACAAAAAAAATCCTTCATTCAAAGCCTTTTGTCTACTCTTGACAGTCACAGAGATGCCAACCCCATTTGAGGCTTAGAGTAATCACAAGCTGAACTCGCAGTAAAATGAGGACCTAATATTACCGAGTATAAAGATAACACCAGAGAACGAAGAATGCAACAGCAATGAAGTTTAAAAGCACATATCCTCGCCATAATTTGGCCTTACTTGCCCGTAAACCGTAATTTCTGGCGGCTCCCCATAATTTCTTACGGCAAACCCATAAAGTTGGCATGTCTGCAGTCATCTTTGTCAAAGGATTTGACAAAAATAGAATTCCCTCAAATAAAACCATTGTCTGGTAAGGAATACTAATATAAAAAAAAAAAAAACTAAATAGGCTATTGAGAAGGTGCTGCATTTTACACTGTTATGTATATTCAATTCTATATATCAAAGAAACAGATTAATTTTATTATAATAATGACATAGCATTTTCTCTATTTAAATTATTGTTATACATTATAATGCAATTCAACAATTTGAGAAAAGTTAAATATTTTCTCTATTTGTTGCTGTCTCTGTATTTAATTCAAAGAACTTACAAAAAAATAAAACAGCAGCAAAAACAATGAGTTCATGTATGAACGAAGCCAAATTGTAAAAAAAAAACTTGACCATTTACAATCTTTCCACTGATTTAATTTTCTAAGACAATACCTGGAACGCTGCCTTCTTCCACTGCAATCCTTTCATTGTCTTGTACAAACGAGCAGAAAAGTAGCCAGCAAAAAGACTGAGAATGAAACATGCATATTTCACCACATGAATGACTGTACTTATTCAATGGTGTTGCATTAAAATTTCATGAGTAAAAGATCATCACAGAACTTAAATATTGATAGAACACCCATGAAACAAGAAGTTCCATCTTATTTTAGCTACTAAAAGAGTAGTAAAAGATATGATGTAATATATTCACACAAGCACTCAGAACATTACTGTTGATCAAACAAAAGTACTCCATGAGAAAGAAGGAAAGGTGGAAACTACAAAAATCGGTGACACATAATCTCAGAGGTATGTCTTCCCTACAGTGTAAGTCATCACGATGACATGAAGAAATTGGACTTCAAATTTAATAAAAATAATAATAATAATTGAGAGGAAAAAAAGGACTCAAACTCACCCCATAAACATATACAGGAAGATTCCCACTGTCATGAGAGAGCCTCTTGCAGAAGGTGACAACATGCCCAACATGGCGAAAACTGAAAGAAGAAAAGAAAAAAAAAATTAATTTGGAATTTTTCCCTTGAATAAACCTTTTATATTATCTGACTTTTTTTTTTATGCCTTTTACTTAAAATAAAATCTTCTACAATTAAAAAAAAAAATTGTTGAGTAAACATTTTCTCTTTAATTCAGAAAAAGAATTCCAAGGATAAGGGAAAGAAAAACCTGCACAGAAGAGATTGTATACAATTTAGAGAAGTATTTCTTCAAAGTAAGCGTAAACAAATAAATAGCTGCTTAATCCATATATAGGAAAGTCCCATCACTTACAGATAGTGATTAGAGCCATGAAGAACACTTGGATACCAGCGCCAACAAAAGAAGTAAGGAGCTTAGAGTGACGAGGGGGGCGGAAAACATCTCCATGGACCAGTTTCCATCCAGTCTCCTCTACTGTCTCATCCTTTGTTATGATGAAATAGGTAGGAAAGTTTTAGGTGGAAACGCATATGCAAGTATGATATGTTGTTTATTACTTAACTTGATCAACACATAGGTTCAAAGTCAAAGAAAATGACCCACATTAGAAATTCATAAATCTCAGAATACTGTGCTCTGAAAGTTTAGGGACCACATAAAAGATAATGCTATGAAAAAAAATGTGGATAATTATTATAAAATTACTAATTACTGTAATAAAATCAGAGTTAAAACTGAACCGAGACATAAGTTAAAACGTACACAAAAAAAAAAAAAAAGAAAGAAACCTTATCCATTAGTCTATACCCATTAATAATGAAACAAGCCCTTTGTCTCTAAAACCCTTCTCCATTCCTCAAAAGTCTTAACAATGGCTGATTAATCATTTTTTTAAAATCCAAAACACTGCTAAAAAAACTATTAAGAATAATTGCAACATTACCAGATCATCATCCTTATTGTACTGAGCAATGTCTCTGCGTAATGTTCTCACCATGATCATTGTAAGGATACCTAGGGATGAAAAGTCAGTAGATGAAATGGCCGCTTTTCATATCGTCTTAGGTCATTAAATAAGGGCTTTAACGTGGCGTACACATTTAGCTTTCCTCGAGCTTAAATGGTTATGGCAAAAGATATTCCTACCCCTGTTACAAAAAGAAGTTTGTGTTATCATACCGATGAACATATGGTCTACAGACGTGTTTTTGTGCTGAGAACGGGATTCCAATGCAAGATAAATAAAAGCAAGAACACATACAATACTTGTTTTTGTGTTAAAGTCATTGTTCATGGGCTGGATAAACTACAAAAGCAGTGATTTGCATCCATATTTTGTTTTACTACGTTTTCCCAATCATTTTATGTGGCTAATGTTTCAAAAAGCAAAGCACACAATATCCCGATTTTGACACATGCACTTAAATTGGTAAGTATTGTTTTACTTTTCACTTATAAGGCTCCAATTGCAGTTTGTTGTAAAACATGAATCTTTAAACTTCGGTTTGAGAGTGTTTCACAACTTAAAAAGTAATATGACGTCATATAGCGTTCATCGCCATACACACTTTCCGTAATTCTCTAGCTAGAACTATCAAATGTTGTTTGAAATGTTCAACCTCCAGTAAAAAAGCAAACTTTTATGTTGTACTTGTTGTTTATCAATTTCACATTATGGGCAAACTTATGTCTTGATACAATATAACACATATATTTTTATTTTTTGTTATGCAGTTGTTAACATTTCTCTTATTTAAATTCCTATTGTTTAATTCACCCCTAAAAATGCTTTTCTGCATGTGAAATATGTAAAGGAGGATGTTTAAATGGATTCCTTAACGACTGACCGAGAGCGTCTTTTAATCACCCATGTTTTGAGTGAATTATCTCTTGCTTCTGCTGATGCTATTTTTGAATTCAGCATAACATTACTTTTCTTTCAATGTATTTGCATATGTATGTACAAAAAATTGTAATTTGTCACTTGCGAACTCTTGAAAAGCTGTATGTGGAATATGTCATATTACTCACCATAAATATCACCATACACCCCAAAAAATAAAAATGCGCGCATTTAAAATGTTGTTGCATCTAGACAGAAAAACAGGAAAGTTTTTATCCACTGACCTGAAAGGAAGAAAACAACTACTACAGAGTTGATGATGGAAAACCAATGGATTTGAACGTCACTCATCGCCAAGTAGATGTCCCAACGAGAAGCCCACACAATATCACTTTCCATCCACTGCACGGAGTAAGTGAAGAAAACCTCGGTCTCTCCTGAGTGAAAAAGTAAGTTATGAATTATCTCATACACTTTATAATTTTAAACCATCCAATGGGTGATTATAAATCAAAATCTTTATTTAACACTCTACCTTCAGCAGTAAATGAACAAGAAAAGAACTTAAATCAGAGGCATATGTATACACACAATGATACTAAATTTTTCCCATACTAAGAAAAAGAATGTTTTTTTCTGCAAGCATAAATTAATGTTTACACAACAATAGAATTAATTAATCCTAAGATGAAGCCATACCATTTTCATTGATCTTCAGGGGAGTTTTAGGGTTGTTGATCTTGCAGGTTGGTGAATTATCACCAGGCAGGATTTCCCCATTGGCAATGCTGAAATAAAATTATAGAGATGAAACTCTTTAAAACTAAAATGGTATCATTAGCAGCTAAAACTTGTCATAAAAAGACAATGATTATGACTAAACTTCCCACTTTGAAGCTGGCACCAAGGTACTGAAGGTGTAAATCTAAAAAGTTTGAAGAGTCTGATTTTCTAAATTTTCTCCCAGTTCTGAGAAATATTATAAGTGATTGGAGGGACCTTGCTTCACATTTCACTCTGATTGTCGCTGCTGTGTCAACAGACTCATAATTTACTTTTCCTGTTGTCTTCTCAGTGTGCTTATTTTGCATCAATCTTTCCAGTACAGAGACTAAACTGTTGTCTTTTCTTATATATAAAAAAAAAAAAAAAAAAAAATTCAAAACATGAGACAATCAACTTAATGCTCGGTATCAAATTTTGAATTTGAGCTCACTTCTTTCAAGGACCAAGCGACTCAAATAATTGAGCAACTAAAAAAAATGAAGATTCTCTCATCAAATATTTAAATGCTATTTAATACTTGCCAGCATGTCATATATAAATAACTCTTCCATTCACTTTCTTTCTAATCTAGAGTTTATAAAAAATGGTGAACGCTTATTTTGGAGGAAAGTGTTGAAAATATGACTAACCCACCTCTTACATGAGGATAACAAAACTTCAATCAAAAAATTCCTCTCTTCATCAAAATAGACCATAAACAAAACATTTTCTCAATTTTTCTTGACAAATTTTAAATGTCTTGTAGACCAATCCTCCTTCTCTGCAAATATTCCCTCATATTCTTCAGGTCAATGAATGAAAGGATGCTCTTTATCTTCTTTACAATGCTCACCTGTGAGGTTTTACTTCAAAGCCAACAACTCTGTTCCACTCTCTGAAAAAAAAAGTTTTTTTAAACAAATCATAACTAGGCATTCATAATTGTGCTTAGTATGTCATAACGGGAAAATAAAAGTGAAACAAAGAAAAATAAGAAAACATAGGGTGCCTTTATGATTAGCTTCTATTGCCATGTTAAAGCATGCATATAACTCAATGCTACTTTGGTGTAACATTCTTAAATGGGCATAACTATTACAGGTCTACTTTCATATAAATATACCGTACATGGTCAAAACTCAAAAACTCTCATCTTTTTTTTTTAAATATACTGCTAGTAGATTTCAATACTGAATTATAAACAAGTTCCTGATCTTTGAATTTCTAATAAAGACAATAAACTAAATATACCAATTAACACATATCAGACAATAAGCTTTTTATTTTGAGGAAGAGCTTATTCAATGAATCAAAATAAAAAATAAAGGAAATGGAAAGTATAACTCCATAATATACGCACATTGCTCAAAAAATATGTCTATTTTTGAGCCACAAAGAGATTTATCAAAACCATAAAGACAAACTTACCCTTCATGATTGTGGTAACGCAATATCAGTTCCAAGTGGTTGTGAAGAAAAACCTGACATAGAAGCATAAGAAATTTATATTTCTTGTTGAAAAAATGTAGATCTATATCACAAGATGTCTCTTTGCTGCTTTGAGTTCCTTACATTTCGAGAATGAAATTTCCTATTTCAAGTCTATAATTTTTATGGTGATACAAGAAGAGGTTTTCATTAAACCATTTGATACTGAGCAGCAACAAGGCAGTAAAAATGACATAAATCGAAATTATTAGTTCAGTAAAGTAGATAGAAGTGAATAAGCCTCAAACACTAACAGAAAGAGGTACTTTCTTGTATGAAATAACCATATTTTGTTGAAGTTGGCCCAACTTTTTTTTACACACAGAAAGCATAGGATCGAAAAAAAAAAAAAAAAGAAAAAGAATGCTAATGAACAAAAAAAATCAATATGGCACATTGGATATTACCATATCATTGCTGACATATCCTAGCTTGTAACCATGCTCATAAATGGTCTGGCCATCTGCCATAAGGATGTGGGTAGCACAAGGAAGATTGTCTGTGATCCTTCATAGAAAATGAAAACAAAACTGTCATTCATTGCTTATATCATCACATAACACACAATTCTTTTTCAATACATTAATCGTAACAAACAAAATTAATATCAGTAATCTGCTTCCTTGGGCTCTACTTTTTATTTTCATCTTAAAATCAACATAACAGTTCAACTTCAAAGACAAATGTTTATAAAATTTTCAAAGACAAATGTTTATAAAATTATAAGTCTTTTTGAAGCAATACTTACAGATGAACAGAATAATCATGCCTAATTTTGTCTGCAAATGCCTTGCTCTGAGATTTTGAAAGTTTTATAGGTTTGTACTGCTTGTCTGTATTTTTGCACAAAGCTTGGCAAGACTTATCCTCTGCCATTGTCACCTGCAATGATAATAAGTAAGATTATGCATTAAATTTGTAACCAAAATACACTTCAAATTTGCACTAAGGTGCACTATATTAAAAAAATTATTTTATTATTTTTATCAATTTTAAAAACTTAAACCCAAAAAGAAAATTATACATATAAAAAAGACATTTGCCACAATTAAAAAAAGAAAATGTCCCCTGCAAATGGAAAGAAAAACGCTGACCACTAGAAGAAGAATGAATATATGAAAAGAAAGATGAAGATTTCGTATGGTTTCTTTCTATAACTTTTCAAGATGGGATAAATTTTTAACTGAAATAAAAATTACCACATAAGGGGTGTTGACAATTCTGTCTCCTCTCAGAACTTCACCTGTTGCAGAGAGAAGGGAAAATATAAAAATGTGCAGGACACAAATGGGAAGAATCTGTTATCTTTATTTGCCCTGTAAACAAGAAGTTTTGTCTTACATAAAAATGACTGTATCTTAAAAATCATTTATTCTTTCATGTACATATTTTCCCCCAATTCATAACTATATTCAGGATGAAAAAACAACCCCAAAAAAAACCTCAGATGGAGAATTAAAATACTTGAAGAAATGCTTTTTTTCCAGAATAAAATTTGTGTCTTACACCTAGTCAGATATAATATTTCTGCTGATGAAATTTTAGTAATTTTGCTTTAATGGTTTAGGAAACTATTTATATAGCACAACACAGTATTATATCCTGTTAATGCATCCTTTGTTTTTTCTTTTGCTTTGTTCCCTTGCTTTCATAATTTTTTTTTTTTTTTTTGGGAGGAGGAATTTCGGGGATTAGGGTATTTTTCGACTATCTCCTGAACAGAATATTTGTTTCTTGAATATTATTCACAATGTCTTTTTGGTTTACATTTGATTATTAACAAAAAACTATGGATTTCGAAAATCGGGAATTTATAATTTATTACAAGGTGTCACATTAAGTTTGAAGAACATTATTAATAGTTTCAGCTCTCTATTAGATTGGTTAGCTTTGGTTTCTCATTGCTGTAACTTTCGTCAAGACAGAAAGACACTGCAGTGGATTAAAACACCAGAGCTGATCATAATCGCTCACTTACATTTTCTGAATCAATACGATGCATACCTAGGTTTTCAGTCTTGTACACAACCCCACTGTCAGGTTGACAGAATGGCAATGAGTAATACTCATATGGTAGCTGTGTCTTTGTACTTGTCAATTTCACAGCCTGAAAACAGATGTTTTTTTATTTCTATAATAATATATACATTGTATATAAACACACACATGTCAAGAGAAAAAGAAAGGAATTTCATCTGCAAATGCTAATACTTGACAGACTTTTGAGAGAAGAAAAAAAAAATATGGAACAATTAAAATTTTCAACAAATGAAACCTATTATATGTTTTTAGACTTATGTAAATAATGTGAGTACAATATTATTACAGTAAACCTCAGATGTTGTGAGGTTACCGGGACCAGTTTAATGTCCTTGTTGAATACAAGATCACAGAAATGCTGACTACAGGGTACACAATCATTGTACCTTAGGAAAATCAGCATGTTTTGTTCACCAAAGGGCTTTAGCACAATACTAATTGTATGAGTCAAGCCCATCCTCTCAGTGTCATTCATTCTCCATGCATAAGAGCCTGCGGAATTGCCTCAAAAAGCATTTCATAATAACTTGTCTGCATGTCAGATGGCGATCAGACTTAGAAGGTCTGATTTCAAGAAGCTACCTCATTATAGCAGAGCACGGTAGCTTTTGGTACTCATTGGATCAGAGGCACAGAGGCAAATAGAGAGAGAAAAATGAGACTGTTCAATTTGCTCGTTGAATGCGTTGTTGGATTCAAGCCTGCTGTATTTGAGGTTTACTGCATTACTTCACCCTGTGACAAACATTTTTTGTTTTTGTTTATCTTTTCTTAGGTATTTAGATGAAAGGACATTTGACTTAACTATAGAGAATAAATAGAACAGGGGTAACATTTTCAGCACAGTTAAACCAGCCCATATTACCTTCAATTCAACAGTATCTCCTTTCTTAAACTCAGATGGAGCCACTCCAGGCAGATAGAATGCAGACACACTACTTAAAAAGAGTGCCAGAAATAGAAGCAAGCTGGATGTAATTTTCTGAAAATAAAATATAAATAATTGTATTGATGAAAGCTCTGCTCAAATAGTTGCATTTTTTAGTGAGGCTTGCATTCAAAATCCTTACAGCACTCAATATTTCTGGAGACAAAATTAGAGTCTCTCTCTGCCCTGAATAGTGTGCTGGTGTCAACATTCACAATGTGAAATGTGGTTCAGATCAACCTATCACTTTTAAAATGACAGTTTAGCAGTGAAAATAAGCAACCATTATTAAACATTACTAACAGTATTCCACACCATTATTTACATATAAATGTCAAATAAAATTTTTCCACTAGTGAGGGTCATGAATACAAACGGCACATTTAATAAAATTGTGTTTACATTCAACAATTGGGCATGAAATGCGTCAAAACTATCGCAACGCAAGTATTTTGCCTGATCGTTTTGAAACATACTAGATCTACTCACGGATTCTAAAATGGAAACGTGACTTCGTAGATGTACTAAAAGGAATTCCGAATCGTCTCGTGCTTGTTAAAACTGGCGCCATTTCAAACTACCAACAAGACGGAAGTGACACAACAAGTTTACAAAGAAAGCACAAAGAAAATGGGGGGGGGGGGTTGTGACGCAAGAATTGATGATGTCACTGACGTGCCGTTAGTCTGTTGCTTCACCATTAGATCGAGACAAAATT
>JBDFRD010555517.1:0-18740 GCA_039654405.1 Bullina lineata | reverse complement strand
CAAGACAAAACATGTTTAGGAGCAAAATAACGATTCATTGTATCACAAATCACATTTCAATTTTTGTTAAGCTTTGTGGCTCATTTCTGTGGAATCCGCCTTATTATAAGTAGGTCTAAGTCTAACAGCCGCACATTAAAAGCACACCAGTAACATCATCAATCCTTGCATCATTCCAATCATTTTGACTGGACTTGCCATGTAAACTCTGAATGTCACTTAGTGTAGTATCAGCATCATTTTGTGTGTGTGTGTATGAAGTCTGTATATTTGGGGGGGAAAGATACTGTTCTTTTGGCACTAGTCAGCTTGGTAGACATTAATTTAACTAAAGTTAATGTGATGTGGTCTCCCAATTCTAAAGAACTTTTCTTTTTATCATTCCAGAGAAAAATGAAATCCACATTACCCCCAACACGGGAAACTTGTTCATTCAGGAGGGTGCCTCCGTAACACTGGACTGCAGCCTTAACATTTCAAAGTCTGAAGCAAGTGATGAACAACTCACATGGAAACTACCATCCAATGAAGGTGTTAATCATGGAGCCAAAATGGATGATGTCGGAGGAACAAGAATGTACCATAAATCAATATCCATACCTCACTTTGCTGCTGTGAATTATGGTGAATATAAGTGCTCATACAAGCTGAAGAACAAGCAACAGGAAGTCACTGGGGAACTGGAAAACAGTGTCATAGTCAAGAAAATTGAAGGTATGCTGGTATTATGAATTTGTGTGGTGTGGTTTAGACCTTCCTTAATTTGGCCTTTCAAATTAAGTTCAATTTTAGCTGGTATGCTGATGTAATGTAAGTAGAGCTGAAGTTAAACCGTTTGGGTAGCTGGAATCAGAACAGATGATTTTTGCATCATCTCCTAGACAGGATGCTTCTATGTTGCAGGTTTACTTCCCCAGCAGAACATACAGGCACCTAATTTGCACCTGGGTAGGGAGAGGGGAAAACGGTTTGAAATATCGATTCTAAAGACACAACACCATCACATGAAGTGGAACCCAGGACCCTTGGATTGGGAGTCCAATGCTCTAACCATTCGATCACCGTGTCTTTTGATTGTAATGTAAGGTGACTTCTATACCTTTCCTTTCTTGTCTAGCATGAACCCAAAGTACAAGCTCAATCAGAAACTCATGGCATTAATTTTCTCATACATATTATTTAAACACATTTTGCATTCAGAGATGGACCCAACTTTGTGATTGTATGGAATTTGGCGTGGATCTGTCATTTTTTGTTGGGAAAAGATTTTGCTGCATGATAGCATTCCTGCAGACAAAGTTACAGTGAAAATCAATTATCGGTCTGTAAGCATTTGATTAGTATGATAGGCCTGCAATGTGTGGTATTTTCAAAACGATAGACAAAACCTCATACTCAGATTTTATAAAAGTCAACAAATGTATATTAAGGAAGTTAGCAAAATAAAAAAGGTAAATTACAAGCAATACACTTTATTTCTTTTAAACAAATTTATTGAATTTATTTGACAATCTAGGGCTGAACAGGTAAGATGAATTATAACATGAGCAGATAAAATTAATTTCTTGAATCTGCCTAGATCCAAGAATGACATCTAAGTTACAGTAGGCAAAGATAGCAATTTTTGTTTTTGAAGCTAAAGTTTCCAATAGTTATTCCAGAAAATGTTGATATGATTTGCATTTCAGGTGATAATATTGAAAGAGGGAGCACAGTTATAAGAGATATAGTGTGCAATGGAAACGTTTGCTTTCATGTGATGATAAAATTTGACCTAATTTAAGAGACTTTAACTCTTATTAATTTTTTTTTTTTATTTCAGAAACAAAAACTGAACCCACGTTCGAAAAGAATGATGCAGTGGGAATGTTGAGCTGCAGTTTGAGTAAAAAGGCTGTCCTGCTCAACTGGTACAAAAATAACACACTTGTTTCCGAGTTGGACGAAAGTGACCAATTCGTCGTTGTTCCAGAAAACAACACCCTGATTATTAAAAGTCCATGTAAGTTGGTACATCCTACTGTTTGAAAAAGTTAAAAAGCAAATGTTCTTGTTATATTGTGGTTTGAGTTTTAGGCTTCTTTTTTTAATCCCCATCATTTTGATGGCAGCCTAGTCTCATCTTCACCAGTGAAAGTTCAGTCACTCAATCTTTAGGGTCAGCATTCTATGATCTTGATCATTCATCTAGTTACATGAAACACGCGGTATTATATGAAAATGATATGGGAATCTTGGAAGCAGGCCAGAGCAGGGACAAACACTGTAATATGCCACGCAATATTTTCGATTTCATTAAAGATATTATGGAGTTTTTTGTTTTAATAAGCATTTCAAATCAAAGTGAAGGGATTCCTTTATTTTTTTTGTTTTTTGTTTTGAATGTTACTTTTATATAGTAACCTAATCCATCGGGAACATTAATATATACATGTAATTTTTATGGTAAGAAATAGTGGTTTATTATCATTTATAACATTAATCAAAAAAATTTCTTTTTAAGTGTGTCATGAAAATATTATGATGGAGCGCTTATTTTTGTTTTAAATGCAGTGTTCATTTAACGTGTGTAAGTCAATTATTAGTGTATTTTTTGTGTATCACTCTTGTTTTTTTTTCTAAGAGTGTTTTTTTTTTTAAATGTTATCATAGTTTCCTCATAAACATTATTAGAGTATGTGACGATTTTTTTTCTTCATCCTTTTAGTGCGGAAATTTGCTGATGTGTACATTGCCAGATTTGACATAAATGAGTCTTCTATTCCTTATGATTGTAAAGTGGAGTACAGAGGTAAGAAAAATCACCAAAATAAACTTACTATCATTTAGAGCATCAGGCTATTTGACTTTCTTGGACAAATGGTTGAAAGAAATTGGAAAAGACACAATTGGGTTGTTTGAATGGGCTCTAGATTTTCTACTCTGTCTGATCTTTTGTCGCAACAACATTAGCACCCATCTTTTGGCGTCCAATAAAAATCTGGAGTTTCTTTTTAAAAGACCGTATATCCACTTTTTTATTGAAGTCAAGTTATCAACATGAACATAATAGTCTGGAGCATTGCGCTTCTAACGCTTTTGGTCTGGTATCGATATCTGCATGACAAATGACAAAAAATCCATCGAAGGTACAATTGCAAAAAGACAGTATATACTCCAATACTGGATACTGTAATAATAAAGGATGAAAGCCAGTATATGGCTGTTTTCACAAAAGATCGTATATGCTGGATAAACTGTCTTCTTGTGAAAAAACCCGTCTGCCTTGGTCTGGCCTGAGACTTCAGCATGTTGAGGGACGAGCACTTTATGTTCAGCATTCACAAATTCATTCCGAATCTATCAGCGATACCACTAAGGTCAAACCAGAAGAGATGTTCTGCTGCTTTCATGTACCTCGTCCCAACCTCCGTTTTGTCATACAAGATCCTGTTTATCAGATGGGTGGCTTAGGCCCGAGCTAAAAGCTCGACATGGACGGGTGCAGTTCCGTGGGTGAGAATGCCAACTCCCTCGCCAGTCTTTTCAAGAAAAAGAAGAGCAAATTATAAAAATTATAAAAGACAGTTGTATTTGCAGAGAAAATAACACATTAAGAGGGGATTCAAATAAATGACAACATTTTGTATTAGAAAACACATTGTGTGGAAATTTGACCGTGGTTACATCTAAGGTATTAGGTCCATGGGAGAAGAAAAACAGATTTTTGGCTTCTCCCGAACATTTTGGAAAAATGGATATATGGTCTTTTTAAAAAAAAACTTTGGTAATAATGTCCTGAGTAATTTTATCAAGTGCTTATTTTAATTTTGTTTTCTGTTTTCCAATCAGTAATGTTTGTACCATACATTCATAATCTCTCTCTTCCAACGTTCTTAAAATTTCAATTTCATTCCAGTAATTTGAAAAAAATGTGTAACTAATAGTGAAAGTTTCACTGGTTTATAAGATGAAAGTTTTCAGAATATGTATCTCAGAGTGGAAGAGAAGTGCTAGATGGGACATTCCCTATTCACTTTGAATTTTTTTTTAATTTTGGAAGCTGTATATTTTTGATGGCTTTCTCTCTGTTTTTGTAGCATCACCACTGGTCCTAAATTTTGATAAATCAAAGAACTTGATTCAAGAAGAGAAACTGGAGCTTCAGTGCAAGGTTTTGGGTTATCCCCGAGCCAAAGTAACGTGGCAGAAAGATGGAGCAATAGTTAATGCCACTAATGATGACCGAGTACAGCTTCTGTATCTGGACGGCTACGAGAATGCAAAGCTCACAATTAAGAGTGTTGGGTTTGATGATGCTGGAGACTACACATGTATTGCATTCTCTCCCACCTTTGTGAATGAAACTTCTGCAAAGACCATCACAGTTAGAGTGAAAGGTTAGTGTGTTTGGGCTTGAGAGTCCTGAAATGTCTATTATAATGGTATGAATTGTATAAAATCATACTTGAAAGACTGCTTTCTTTTTACTTATTCTTGAAAAAAAACAATACACAGCATATAATTTGCTTGGAAGGAGAGCTGCTCCGGCCCATGGTATTTAAACTCATGGAATACACATTTAAAAAACAGAATTAAAAGCTCCCCATTCTGACACCCTTTTCACTTTGTAAAAAAGCGATGTGAATAATTTCCTGATAATAACTTACTCAAATTTTTTTTTTTTTTAAGCTGAGAGTTAGTAATAATTATCAAAGATCTTTGTACATTGGTTTTTATCAATTGCCTTTCTTTGAATAAATCTGGATGGCTTAATTCTAATACATATATTTGATACTGAAGTCTGTGTCATTGAGTCAATAGAGATGTAAAACCAAGATTCAAACTTTGAAATGAAAAACAAAATCACTATTTTATTTGAGGGTTTCACGTGCACTAAATTCAACAAAATGATTTTTGAGAATTTTAAGTACAGCTTACTTGTTTGGTGTTTTTTGTCCACCGCTTTGCTTTTCATATATACAGAGAGTGGAATTGTTAAATATTTCTATTCTCTTTACTTTAGACAAACTTGCTGCTCTGTGGCCCTTCCTTGGAATTGTTGGTGAAGTTATCGTCTTATGTACGATCATCTTCATTTATGAGAAACGTCGCAACAAACAGGCAGAGCAAGAGGAAGACACTGCTCAAGAAGCGTAAGTTTTCTAATGTTTTGTCGTTAACAGTGTTTACCAATAGCAGGATTTTAAAGTCTTGCCCAGGAAGTAAAGCTTACAGTTGGTTACCTCTTGTTTCTGGTTGTCATTGTGTTTCATTGCCGTCTAGTTTGTCTACATTATCTATTTATCTTTACATACCATGCCTATCCAATCATATGCTTTCTTGTCTCTCTACATCCATCTTGTCTGTTGGTAAATACCCTTTTATGTGATTCTGTCTATAATGTCTTCTATGTAGTTTTTAACCATTTTCATCTTTTTTGTTTATCTGTTCTCTAATAATCTCAGGTATCTTAGATATGGTACAGGCTATCCTTTTGTGTCTGTGATATTTATGTCATTCAGCATCAAAAGGTACTTCACAAGGCATTCGCACCAATATCACTAACTAAAGTCTGAGATGAAGATAGCGTCTTAGGATTTTGGACTTACCCTAGTATAATATTGCATAACACTATTGGAGCTTAGTGGCAATGGTTTGGGCAAAAATGGGGGAAGCAGAGCCTTTTGTGTCATTAGTAAAGTCAGATCTGTCAAAAAAACTTGAATACCGGGTGGGTGAGTTTGTGAAACATTATATTAAATGGATTCCAAGGCTAGTCAGACCATGGAAAAGCAAGAATAAATGGCAAACAAAGAAAAAGTGTTTTTTAATTGAGACAGAGAAAATGGATGTTTTGCTATCATTAATATTTTTGTGCAACAATACCATGCACACTGACATGTGAATGTTGAGATAAAGATTTGTTAAGGCGACTTTTTTGTGATGTTGATATTGTCTTTTGATAAGGCCATTTGTTTATTTTTTTTTTGCTTTTATGGTTGTTTATTGGTACTATTGGATGAATAAATGCTAAGCATTAGTGCCACTACTATTTAATTATAAAGCTTCATGAAGTAAAAAGTAGTGGTACTGGAATGCTAGTCAGAATAGAAAAGCTGTGAAGTGCTGTCATATATTAGAGTGTAAGTCTTAGTTTAAGAGTATGGAAGAAAGGTATCTGTCTTGAGATTAAATAAGTCCTACTATGAAATATTTTACTATTCTGAAATGCTAGTGGACATTGGTTGTTATTTTGGAGCTGTTTTTTTTTTAAGTTTAGAAGATGATCTTTCCATTACAGCGATGATGAATGCGGGAAGAAACCAGGAGTTCGTCATAGAGGCCAGAAGAAATAAAAAAAGTCATTGGAATTTTGAATTGGTGGAGAGAGTCAATGGTGTGTTCACAGTACTCTTAAGACTCATCAGGCAAACCAAGCTTGAGAGCATGCTTTTTCCTCTGGCAAAAGCCCTAAAATTAATCCCAGCACCTTTAGATTGATTAACCAAACATTATCTTCTCTACTAGACGGCACGTTTATTTAATGTCTAACATGTGCCAAGCATGTGATGACTTCTTTCATGGGAGTGATTATAGTCTAATCAATATCCCAACTTCTACTTTTGTGCAGCTTAATCTTTATTCTTTTGACTAATTAATGGGTTTACGGTCATGCAAATCCTCCGATCCTAATTTGTGATGGTAATTTTTGTTCTAAACTCAATTACTAACAGTAACATGTAAATATATGGTTTTCGGTCATGTGTGTTTCTAATAGTTGGCTCATGTGAAAAAAGCTTTATCTTACTAGAAGTTTGAAAGAGTAGTAGAACATTTTGTACAATGTACTTATTTTTCCTGAGTGCATCCTTTACTGCCTTTCATCCTCTATATGAACTTCACCCATGCTTCATGTTCAATGATCTTTAAAATTGTGAATTAAATGTTTGTTCTTAAATATGCCCTTCACCATTAAATATTAAAGCATGATTAACATGTAGTAAAATGCACCCACTACTTTTTGAATGATAGCTCTTTCACAAAACCTGTTGATATGGAAATAACAGTATTAAGCAATTTCTAGCATCATTCCTTATGCACTCCCAAACCAAGGATTATTAAATTGGAGACTTAAGTGAAAAAAAACAACAACTATGATAGGCCTAGTTCTCTGACTTCGAAAACAAAGAAGATGTTCTTCAAAATAAGCATTGTTGATGAATTTAATAATAAGCATGTCAATGAATATTTATTTTTATAATTATCTTGTAGATAATCTATTTATAATGATTACAGAAAAACAAAACTGGAACTTGTTTTAACATATTTTGGTCTTGAAAAGATTTCACTACCACTAAGCTAATTAGTTGATTTGTCTAGTTACTGCATGACTTAATGAGTGCACACCATTAACAAACCTGTCTCTCCTACTTCAGCCAAGCCTTGTCCTTTCTGTGCATATTGCATCATGATTTTATGAGAATAATAATAATATCGAGAAATACTGAGCTTTTGGCAAAAATTGTTTGATTATTTTTCAGCCCAGTCATTTCACAAATTTGTATACATGAATGTTTTATATGCCTGTTTATGTATGTGTAAAGAGTTATTACGAGGGTAAAGAGCTCAAATAAATTGTGTATTATAATTTAGTTCAGATTTCTGCCATGGTTATTTGTTTACAACTAAATACATTTATGCATATAAAGCTCAGGTACCGAAGAAATGTTTGTAGACTCTATGCACATATTATTAGCTGAAGAAAAGCAAGTTTAGATAATCATGGTAATAATGCACAGGATAATCAATATTTAATAAAAAAAACCCAACAAGTATTAGTTATTTAAAAAAAGAAAACTTTGTACATTCCCTCCCACCCTGTTGTCCATCCCCACACCTTTGGCTATTTTTCACTGTTGAGAACAGCATAGGCCTACTCTTTTTTTAAATATGAATTTGAAACTAGTTAGTTTTACATTGTACTTTTTGATGATAATATTCTTTGTGTTGTTTTAAAGGGTTGTTTTGTTTTGTTTTGGGGGGGGGGCTATGGACTACTGATCGTTCTCAGTGATATTTCCAGTAACAACTTCTCTGTTGTACAGAAGGTGCAGGTTAGGTGCAAGGCTTTATCAGCTTTACCTTAAAATTTATGAAAGATATGAAACTAAATGTACATTAGGAGCAGCAGTATCTCTTGACAAAGGAAGCCAAGAAATAGATATATAATACCTCCCTAGCTGTAATTTAAAAATAAGAATCAGCAGTTGCAATGATGAGTGATGTTTTACTTTTTTTTTTTTAAAAAGTAGTTTGATTCTTGCCATTTTGTTCAAAGGGAAATAAAAACTGTGAGCAGCAAAACAATAGAAATGTAAACATTTATTTTTTTAAACATGTTTTATAAATCCGTTTAGTCTTTCTTTCAATAAAATTGAAAGTGCTAAATTTAATTATGATCCATTTAAAATTGATCTTTGTAAGAGAAAGGTTGTTTTAAGAACAAGATGTTTTATGAGAATCAGATTCTATTTGTTGGGAGTTTATGAAACAGGCGAAAATTACTTTCTCAAAATAATTTTTTTATATGAAAGAATTGATGAACGATGTGTACATTTGTTTTGCTAAAGTTACAGCTCTCCTCTTGTACACATCTTATGGAACAGGTGACATGAATCATCAGCATATTATTTGTAGTTGTAGTGTCATTTTCACAAGACCATTCACTCTTTTTTTTTAATGCATTTATTAACATTGTTTTCTCTTTTTGTCTCTTTTTCAACTTCATAGTGATGGAAATGCTTCTGACAAGAAGGAGGGCTTGAGACATCGCAACACCAACAACCCCAGTGTTTAAGATGTGTCTTCAAAAATGATGAATACGGAAACATCGGATGTTCATGTGACCAAAATATGAAATGTAATGAAGTAGTCATGAGGCTGAGAACAAAAAGAAATACAAAGTTTAACAGCATCTTTAAAACCTTTTTAAATCAGTTTATTTTAATTTAAAGAGAAAAGAAATTATCACATGAAAGAAGTGAAATGCTGGTTTGGTTGCTGTGAACACATTTTTTTATCATAATGTGTCTTTTTGCTCTGTCGAACACCAATACTTTCTTTTTCCTTTGGCAAGAAATCCCCCAGCTTTACATAGAAACAGGTAAAGAGATTATTTGAGTACTGATACATGCACTGCTAACTTGCTTACACTGTTCTTGTATGTTTGAAGAAATTCTGATAAGCGCTGATTTGCACATCTATATATCTTGGAAAACGTTGGCTAATTGTAAACCCAAAGGTTAATTTGCAGTACAACTTTGCTTTATATTTATACATACACATGAGCACAGTTATCAGATCCAGAGTCTCATATCATGTTGTCTTTTCTTTGTTTTGATGAGAATTATACTCTGCTAAGTTTGTTCATTATATAAACTGAATTTAATAGTATGCATAAATCTGAATATTTTGGGTGTATTCATTTACTCATTGGCTCTTTGTGAAATGACTCTCAATTAAACTGTGAAAGAGACATGATGTACAAGTCAACCAAAGCAAGTTCATTTAACGTTGTCGAAAATGGACAAAATAATAGCAAAAACTGCGTTGTAGAGCATCGCAGATGTTAGGTCTGGTGAATCAAGCTTTTTGGCAGTGAAGTGCTTTCCACTTTTCTTGCTTTATTTTAGTGACATTGCATTGTTCCTGGTGTAAAGTCGTGAACTGGTGGGTTTTTTTTCTAAATAACACCTGGGTTTGAAAAGATGGTTTTTAACCATTTAACCCCTGAGTCACAGTCCCCAATCCCCAGCTGAAACCCCAGGAAAAGGGAAATAACTGCAAAAATAATAAAAAAAATTATTAGAAATATCTATCAGCTTCAAAAATTAACAGAAATGGAACCACTTTATCGACTTTCTTCATTCAAAAACCAGAATGTAGTTCGTTTTCCGCTTAATAAGAATCCGCAATTGACAACGTAAATGAACGCTTCAGAACTGTGCAATGGCGAACCTCCCAAAACTAATAGGAAAATGCTGAGCAATTCCGCTGTAGGGGTTCGCCGATAGATTCTGCGCGGCTACGCTGTAGGGGTTAAAGGGTTAATCAAATGAATGGCAGTGAACGAGTTAAAGCATTTCTACATGTTGTGTTCATTTTATTTTATTTTTTAAACAATTAAATCGTCTAAACATCCTACTTCTTGCACCAGGCAAAAATAAAAAAAATCTGTATGCTCTTTAGAAGATGTAAGAAGACAATCTGAATGAAGGAGGTTAGATATAAAACTCCAAAAGTTTTGAGGGTTACAAATAAAAGGAATGTTGTGTCTCAATGAATCTTGAATATTGCCCGAGCCCTTTCTTTTTTACAGAAGTAATTTGCAATTACACACAAAAAAACAGCATTGAGAAGTCGTGTTCTTATTTTCAAAATTCAGTGAAATCAGAAGATTCGCACATTAAACTTTGCAACAGATTTCCATTTTAAAAATGGGATCTGCAAGCAGTATTTTGTGGAAGGAAGTTGCCTCTTGAAGTATGTTTTAACAAGAGGTTAGTGTTTCTGAAGGATAAAAGTGTGTTATTCATTGTGTGCAATGGGAAAGGTTTTATTTATTTATGTTTTTGTCTGCAAGTTTTTACATTTCAAAGTTGGTGCCATCTGTGATGGACCAATAACTTAAGTTTTTTCAATAGTGATGACTGTCGGGTTATGCTGACCCTTTGTTTACTTTCCATGTCTTCATATATTTGTTTTAGTTAGTCTGACACGTGAAGCTATCTTTCTTATGGGTGAAAATGCGTGCCTGAAAATTGTCCACAGGATCACAGAGAGAGAGAGAGAGTGTGTATGTGTGCGTGCATGCCTGTGTGTGTATGTGAGTTAGAGAGAGGGAGAGTAAAGTGTTGAGCTGAAGACGTGCATGTAGCTTTAGTTTGTACTTCTGTGATATTATATAAATGCTGGGTTTGTTGAGAGATTAGTTTTCCAAGCAATGCATAAAGAACTGTAATTTTTAACATGCCATTTTAGACTGCGTTGAGATTAACTGGTGAGGAATATGCTTTTTTAAAATATTTGTAAGAAATATCTAAAAGTTATTACCGTATCTCTATTTTGCTTCTGGTGTGTTTGGCATGCTTCCTGTTTTGTTACCTCACATTTTTAATGTGTTCTTCATTACCCATGCCCATGCAAATATTTTAAACTTTAATAATGTTCTTAGCAGATTTTCTTCTTTCTAAACATATGTGAGTATTGTATTTGTATTTGTCTATGATTTTGTTGTTTTAAAATGAGTGCGAGAGTCGGTTGATATGATTGTTCAATCAATGCTTCAATTTCTTGGATATATATACATTGAGTTGAATGATTTACATTGATGGAAAATATTTTTACATCATCCCCTTATCCCTTTGCCTGTACTGTAGATTTTTCTGTTGTCATCAGAATATTTTGTATAGAATAGTTTTAAGAAATGTCTTTCTTAAAAACTGAATTGCAAACAAATATTTTGTATCTGAGTAGATCTACATCAAATGTTACAGTGACCAGAAAACTTTACGTCTCTTTTTCCTACTGTTTGTTATAGTGAGTAATGCTAATATTATTCAGACAAGTTTTTATATTTCATCGTGTGATTACCCAGTATGCAGTAATGCGAATGGATGATTGTGATTTCATTAAAAGTAATGTCAAAAGTATTCTGGCTTGAGGACTTATTTAAACATTGTTTTCGTTCATCTCTGGCTTGTGTGTGCATTCTTTCAGCATTCGAGACCCAGTGAAAATGTTTATAAATTGTAGGATGAAACATCTGAAGTGCTAGTTATTTGTTGAGTGGGATTTGTGACTTCAAACTTTACACACACACACACACACACACAGGGAGAGAAGAGGAAGGAAACAATGCACGGAGTTCCAAAGGATAAATCAAAAGTTAAGATTGTTTAAATCTCTTTATTTGAGTAAGTTCCCAAAAGCTTATAATGTGATACACAAAAGGAACATGAAACATTTGTTCTATTGTGTGGCCAAGAAATCTTAAAAAGAAAAAAAAGCAATGATTGGTAATGGGAATTAAAATGCCTCTGTTCTGATTTGTGCCTCCGACTTATTTGATGAACAAAAGTTGAAGCATGCTGCTTCTGTAACTGCTAATATTATTAGTATAAGCCCCAAGGACCCTGCATATTTGACACGATTTCGCAACACAGTTTGTAAGATTAGCACAAGAAGCACCACTTACGGCTTATGGGGCAACTTTATTGTTCCGTAAGTGGAGATCGACGATAAACAAAATAGTCCGTAGTCATGATAAACTGATAACATAATCCTGAGAGAAATTGTACGTAATGTACCGGTAGTTTTGTAGTAGTAGCAGTGCGATGAAGAAGAAAATTAAATGGCTATTGTATAATTTTCCAAATGTTGCTTTCACAATATTATTATTTACAGTCTTCACAAAAAGTTAAGGACCACTTCTTGTTTTGCTGAAATTGCAGATCTTCAAACACGCCAAGCATGCTGCGTGACGTGCACGTGCCATCCACACAGTGGTCAAGGTATTCGCTATTGACCCCTTTAGCCTTGCTGCCGTATTTCACACGATAAATATTCTTTTTTTTATAATTTTTTGAAAATGACACCTATTATTTTGACTGGTCCTTAACTTTTTGTGAAGTCTGTATATATTCATATGGACAAGACAGTCTTAGACTCTAGATCAGTTTATCTGCAAAAACAGTAGGCCAACAAACTGTATTAATACATGTACTAATAATAGATTAGATGGCAAATTTCAGATAATATTCTCCAAGCCGGATATCCCAGTTTCATGAAACGGAACAGATACAAGATTGCTTCCCACTTCCCAGTGTGTCGTATGTTTACCTTTCCAACAGAATGTGTATAATAAAAGTACCAATCGCAGCTGAACTGTATGATGGCGAATATCATTGTCAGCTATTGTTTGCACGGGTGGGATGTCTACTCTACAGGTGGACAGGCATCCTTGAGTGTTCACAGACAAACAGCAAAACTCGGGCGCCTGCCACTGATGCTAAGTACTATGGACCGGGTAGAGTGGGGTTCATTCTTACTCGATGAGCAACCAAGAAGGGCCTTTTGACCCGAGCAACTTTTTCGACAGGAACACAAATTAATATTCACACACACGCAAACAACGAAGAGGGAGCCAACGAACGCCTTATGCCGAGCAAGTTTTTCGACAGGAACACAAATTAATATTCACACACACGCAAACAACGAAGAGGGAACTAACGAACGCCTTATACACAATACATGTAATTAATCCATAAGGATGGAGAACAACTGTGCCAGACCATCAATCGCATTCGTATTCCTATGGTCTGCAAGAACATTTTTGAATAGACGAAGCAAAGGCAAAAGCATCCAAAAACGCCACATTTTGCTGTTGTTAATCAATTGAAAACCATCGAAACTTTGACAGTCAATATCAAAATACAAATGTAAGTTCCTTCAAGACCAATGAGGCCCATAGAGTCGGAGTTTATCCCGGTTTCTGTAGCGTGAAGCGGAACAGATGATTTTTACTTCATCTCCTAGACAGGACACAGCAAAATACAATGTATGCCGGTACCCAATTCGCACCTGAGTGGGGAGAGGAAAATGGTGTAAAGTGTCTTTCCCAGGGAAACAACACGGTCATCTCCCGGATTCGAACCCAGGACCCTTGGATTAGGAGTCCAACGCTCTAAGCAATCGGCAACCTCGCCACAATATCGAAGTACTCGATACATAAATCATGCAATTACATTATGTATTATTACTTAAGAAGGAAATAGTAAGACATTACTGTTTTACACACGCTCTGAGCAGAGTATAGGGCCTACCTTTAACAATAGCGATCTTACAGAACAGATAATACAAAATTGAAAATAAACTGTGCAAATTTGCCCATCATATCCATAATGGGTATTTTTGTTTTATTATGAAAACACGACAACATTCTGGACTTCGAGAACTCAAAGACGCACAGCGATTTCTGAATGGAAGGGACCCTTGCACTTTTTGCTTGCACACATCCAACAATCCTGCAGAAAATTATATAGCCATTTGAATCTCCAAGAACCTTCCGTTATCGATTTGGTGGTCGCGACTAACTATTAACACAGCAATGTCTTCGACAAATGCTAAACGAGCACGATCAATAAATCTTTTGATCTAAAATGGGTTTCGCCATGGCGCAAGGGTATGCCTAATTTCATTTTGTTCGATAACGCGATTGTCTATGCTAAAACATTACAGCAATCAACAACAGCAGCAGCAGCAGCAGCAACAACAACAACAATAATAATATAATAATCCATTGGCGATAATAAATGCAATGTGGCACATCTGTCTTCCATTCATTCTACTATGATGAGTGCACATATTATATGGGCCTAATGATGTAATTTACGTGTTTATTGAAATGGCATTGATTAGCGAATGTGTCGGGTTTTTTTCCAGACAGGCCTGGAGGTGATATTTATATTGACGTTGTTTTTTCCAGACTGCAGATGCAGCATTTGTCTGCGTCAGACCACCTACCCCCATCGGTCTGGGGATCCCCCACTCATCTCCAGATTTCTAGGCCCACATGTATGATAATAAGTTATTTTGCTATCAGGCTGCATGATTGTTGTCGTTTTTCGCTTTTTAATTGCCGAATCACCACGAGGGGATGTCATTGACTTGACTACCATAGTTGACATAAAAAGAAAATAGCCCATTTGCGCGCATCTGGCTGCAAAAACCCCACCGCAGAAGCAAGCATCTAATTATTCCCTGTAACTTCCGGAGTCCTCTGACTGAGTTTGTAACTAACTGTACATGGTTCTAGGTCGAGAGAGTGATCGGTTTCAGAATGATCATGAAGCTCTTTGCCTTTACAGTCTTTATCCTTATCTCTTGCGTGATGCAAGCTGCGTTTTGCATTGGTAAGCTTTTACATCATGAACTGAATATTTCAATAATTGTAATGTTCCACCCAAAGTTACTGGAATCAGCATTGTATGAATGTGATGTGATGATGAGTTGGCCTACCACTACCATTCTGAATTAATGAATCATGGCTCATACTCATGGTGATAATTTGTCTCACTTCACTTAGATTCAGGATATAGATCTAGATTCTATATCTGTATCTAGATTTGAAACTAGAAAGTATTTGGGAGGATTTCCGAACGCGGTGGCATTGCTAGAATTCAATTGAACTTCGCTCACTAGTGCAATCCTTACTAAAATACAATTTGTCCGTATTTATAGTAGATCTAGACTCTCTATATATATCTAGATCTAGAATCTATAGACTAAGCACTAGATTTACTTGTATTAAAGAAGGTTTATCGCCATGATTGTAAGAATTAGAATCTAGAGCTTTTCAAAGTCCAGAGTCGAGGTATTATGACTGCTGCTTGGTTGCCGACATTTTTTGTGACGTTTTGGGGTCAGGCGTGCAATATAAATCACCGGAATCTTTGACGAATGAATTATTACGGTGTCGCGTGCGGCTCGCAAGGGTCAAGGGTTAGTGGTTAGGGACAGGTGTTAGGGTTAGAGGTAAGGGTTAGGGGTAAGGGTTAGGGTTAGGGGTAAGGCATTGGGGTTAGGGTTAGGTAGAGTAGGACATAAAAATTGGCCTACCTTAGGCACCGGGGCCTAACATACATGTTCCAAAAATTATGAATTTGTGTGCAAAAATTTGTCCCTTTCACTTCACTCCTTTACAGTCAAGGATTTGACTAAATGAAAATACATTGTTTTATTTTGTATTTTTATATAATGAAATGTATTTCTAGTTTTCGATACTGGAATTCTTGTTCCTTCTACTGCATTTTAAATAAACGTTCAATGTGCTAAAAATGGTGCAAGAATGGCTCAAAACATCACACTGTAAAGCTTGAAATTGCCCCCATGAGTTAGATCCGGTCTGTGCCAATGAATTGTATAGAAGCATTACATTTTTGTCTGCAAACGTTAGAATTACGGTTGAAGTATACATCTCAAAATAGTATTGTGAATAGATATATAATATATATGTATATCATTTATGTGTCCTTTTTGCTGGTTATATTTTAACATTTTTTATTGAATGTTCTAGAAAATTTGCATTTCTTTTTCCAGGGAAAACAATGAACTGGTGATGGTAGTACAGTAAAAATAAAGTTCCCTCAAACTCCATGTGACCCAAAGATAGCGTGTTTACTTTGGTTTCAATAGCATGAAGCTGAACAATTCAACTAGATGATCTCCTGTTAACTCAATCTGTCAAAGGTTCACTTTGAATATGCCCATGTCCACTTTTTATCTGGAAAAATTGTGCTAAAAACCCAACCCATGGCCTTCTAAGTCTGGCAGCCTAACCATCAGGCCATAATACCAGACTGAGTTTTATTAATACAACGAAGTCTACTCATTTTGAACTTCTGGTGAACCGAGATGAATGTTCATTTCATAACATACATGTGCTTCATCAACGTCCTCTGCCTATCGTAGTGGCATTTGCTTCATAATATACTGTCTGCCTTGTTGATAGAATTTTTTTTTTAGGGGAAGCTTTAATTTGTTACTGATTAATTTGTACTTTGTATCATGATCGACTTTTATTTCTTATGAAAATATGGAACATATTGGTCCTAGTCCTTAGGGTATGCTATTATGAAAAAAATATATAGTTAATTCGAATGGTGCGGTGGTGATAAAATTAACCTTCTATACTTTATCCATATCCAGACTACACCTTGACAATAAAACCAGCAGGAGCTGACGTCTTTGCTGTAGAAGGAGAGTCCGTTAGCTTGGAATGTGAAGTTGTTCCGAAGGATTCATCAGGCTCCCTAACATCTGGCTCTCAGCTTTTATGGTCTTGGAGTCCCCAGCCAGCTTTTTCTATGTCTGAGAGGCCTCAAAAGTACGAAAATGTCGACAACAACGATAAAGCTGTTTCAGAATTACGAATCTCAAACATTACAGAAAAGCACTACCGAGAGTACACATGCACATATGGAACTGTTAGTCGAAGTGTTACTCTTCGCTCATGTAAGTTGCCTTTTTCTCTATCAAATTGTTTAAATCCTTGCTCTGTTATATTTTTCTGTTATTTTCTTATTTATGACTTTATATATTTACATTGTAGAAACTTTTCCCCAAACTTTCCCATTTCCGCAGTGCGCTCACTCTTTAGTCTGTAGGTATACATACATATTGGTGTTTGAATTATTTCATTATTATGATTTATAATAGTAGTGAAAATATATAAATTGTTATTGTTTTTATTTTCATGCAGCATCAGCAGAAAAACGTTTAATATATTAACAGCAATGATGAAGTGATCATAGGCCAATTATTGGAATAGATATTATAGAAAAAAGAAAGTCCCATTTCACGAGGTAGTGGATTATGAAAAGTAGCAGTGAGGAATCTCTTTCTTTTATATAAAAGTAAAGTTCTTTCAAGGCCAATGAGGCCCATAGAGCCGGAGCTTATCCCAGTTTCGATAGCGTGAAGTGGAACAGATGATTTATACTTCATCTCCTAGACAGGATGCTAGTCTTATTGTAGGTTTATTTCCCCAGCAGAATATGCTGGTACCCAATTCGCACCTGGGTGGGAGAGGAAATATGGTGTAAAGTGTCTTTCCGAAGGACACAACACGGTCACCTCCTGGATTCAAATCCTGGACCCTTGGATTAGGAGCCCAACGTTCTAACCATTCAGCCACCTTACCACTTTCTTTGTACAGTCTACTAAAAAGCCGAAATGTTTTTTTCTTCTTGAACCAAAAGAGCTATCTAGAAGAGTGGTGAATTTCTCATACATAAATTAGTATGATGCTCAGTAGAGAATACATCAACAGTTAAGAACAAATGTCAACGCAAAATTGAAAATAGATGCAAGAAAGCCTAAAATGACACATGCGAAGATATGCTTTAATGTAGAATGTGAGAAAGCTTGGACACTGGTTTACTATCTGATGGCTACAGAAAGAGGAAAAAGTCAAACTACTTTCCATTATTATGTGTCATTGAGAGCTTTAAAAAGCAGAAATCCATTCTTGTGATGATTGTAATTTGATTTCATGGCTGGGAACATCTGAATTCTACACATATAATTATTTTGAAGGTGACTTAAATGAATTTCTTGTGAAATAAATGCATTGACATCCAAATTAAATCTTTCTATCTGAACATATCAGATGGGCCACAAAGCACTTTTGAGTATGGTGACAAGGTTGCTACACTGTACTGTGATGTGAAAGCAAGTGCTGTTACCCTTTCGGGCTGGTTTAAAGAAAATGATGATGGGGAAAGTGAAAGCCTTCCAGAAGATGGTCGTTTCAGCACTGCTCCAAATAATACCTTGATTATGAAGGACCCACGTAAGTTGAAGTTTTGGACAATTCATAACGTTTCATGGTTCTTCCTTCATTTTCCTGTTGTTAGTATTGTATTGTTTTGTAATTTTATTAAATAATGAAAATAAATAAAAAAAAATACCAGGTGTCCTTCAAAAGTTGAAATCATTTCATATTCCAGCCCATTCTTACTCAGATGATCTCAAATTTTAAAAAAATCTGTAAAAAGTGAGTTGGATACTTATTTATTTGATACAGTAGTCGCCGCCTAAGTGCACGGCGAGACAGCTTAAGCGTGCACTTAGGAGTAGCGTGCTCTTACATGATCCAAAGCAACACGAATATTTCTATTGATTACCTCCCTTGGATG
>JBDFRD010555406.1:0-18753 GCA_039654405.1 Bullina lineata | reverse complement strand
GAGTGGATAGGCCGAACGCTTAAACGCAAATAGGCTTAGGGGAACAAAACAGGGGTGGTGGAAGAGAGGAGCCAACAGAACGAGGGCTTTGCTTTCCACCACGGCTACAGACTAGCCTTAGGACAAAAGCAGGTCGACTGGCAGTATTTCTGGCGGTTTAGGCGGCGGCTGCTTAAAAAAAAAAATCTGTCAGGTAAGGAGACCATGTTCTTAGGCAGAAGTTGTAGTTGAAAACGGGCTCTTATGCGGATGAATTATATAGAAAAAATTCCGTTTCACGAGAGTGGCAGGCTCTTAGGCAGAGACCACTGTATTGTACTCTATATCAATTATAATGTGTTTAGAACTAACAGAACCAACATTTATAAGTTAGCAAACGTGAAAGAAAAGTCCCCCTCTATAATACTTCAAAGAAATTAACTTTCAAAAACTCGAATCCATGATGCCTCACACACGAGGGTTTTGCTCCCCATTGACCTAATTCTCGTTGTGTTCGCCGGTGGCTCTCATTCTCCCGAAAGCTAGGCAGGATCTACCGTGTGCTTTCCACACTGTGCCCCGAGGCGTCGCTTGTGACCTAATTAAAATTTAGTGTGCCTGTTGGCGTGTAATTAAACGAGAAATTGAAGGAATAATATCTTATTTAAAAGATTAATTCATTGCCACGATCACGAACAAAAAATAAATTTGCATTGTTATTATTCAAGGGAGAAAAAGACTCAGAAACTGTCGAGTCGAGCGATGTCATGTTGAACAGGATTCAGTGTATACATTGGAGCTATCACGAGATGCGGTTGGGAATAAGAAAAACCGGTATTCACAACCCGTTTGGGAATACTCACTCCGTAATTTAATACAAAGTCCACAAAACCTCTTATTTTCTGAAAATTAATAAACTCAAAATTTTGTTATGATATTATTTTACTTGTATGAAGATATGAATCATTTCCAAATGGTCTTCTTCCCACCTTCCTCATGTAACAGTAAAATGTGATGCAGATCTGGCTCCTCTTCAATGTCAGAATCTATTTTCAACCCCGTAAAACTCAATGTCAGCCAGCAGATGAATTCCTATAGTCAAGACAAACTGTTTTGGTCTTCCATTCTAACAAGCGGTGCGGATTATAAACAGCAGCGATGCAAAAACAAAAACAAGATAAGGAGATCTAGGTTAACTGTTGCGAGTAGGCCTAGATTCTAGATCTAGTACAAGTTAACTGCAGAATCACACAAAGCGTCTCAGAAACCGCCAAAAATAAATTCCGGAATTTCATTGGCAGATAGGGAAAGATTATCCGCAACATCCCCATTCGTCTTTTGATTGGCTCAAGATTTGTGTGTTGAAGTGTCGCCATCTTGGCGGGTCGTTTCAAGCGTACCTAGATCTAGACATTCCGTGATCGATTCAATAGATCTAGATTCTAGATCCAGACTCGGCGCTCAAAATGGCTTTTGAACTAGATCTAGATCTAGACCTAGATCTAGATTCTACATGAAATTTTTTAAAGTTATAAACAGTTTCGCCAGAAAGTTGAATTAACACGCACGCACAGGTAGGCCTAGATCTACACTCGCAACAGGTGTTGCGGATAACGACAGCCATCTAGATCTAGATATTGTGACACACTTACTATGTAAGTCTAGATCTTCTAGTTAGCAATGAGAAATGTTTCATTGCAGAGGGTCGAGGTCAAAAACCCACGGCAGTTCCCAGTTGGTTGTGAGCAAATGCAGATCTGCGCACTTCACATTACCCGTAGATCTAGATCTAGACTCTAGAGTAGTTTACCGTAATCCGATCACACATAGGCGTGCAAAGAAACTACTTTCCCTGTGGATGAAGGCTCTGACTAAACAGAGAGGGACAAGAAGCTTGACCCGGAAGTAGCTCCACTTCTTCTCCGGAGACAAAAACGAAAGTAAACACTTAATTCTGATTGTTGAAGCTGTCTCTCGCGATCGAATGACAGTACATCTAGATCTAGTGATCGGAAACAAAGCGATAAAACAGTTAGGCTAGGTCTTGCTTCCATTGTGTAACAGCCTTGTTTTGATCTAGATCTAGATTCTAGAATACAAAAACAAAAACGGGAATTTTTTTTTCAAAAAGTGATCGAGTGGATGTAGATCTAGATCTAGATCTAGTCATCAGATTACGGTAAACTACTCTAGATTTTAGTTCTCCCACAGCAGCACATGTAGATCTAGAGTCTAGATCCAGATCTAGAAATCTAGATATAGATCAAGAATCTGTAGGCTAGAGTTTTTTGCACTGCCAGGGTTAAGCCATTTTATGCAATCATCTGGACTCTCGCCCATAGATTCTTCTATATATCTAGAGATCTTTAATCTATATGTAAACGTGACTTCGTAGATGCACTAAAAGGAATTCCGAATCGCCTTGTGCGTGTTAAAACTGGCGCCATTTCACACTCTACATCTAGACCAACTAGACGGAAGTGACACAACAAGTTTACAAAGAAAGCACAAAGAAAATGAGGGGGGTGACGCAAGAATTGATGATGTCACTGATGTGCCGTTTGTCTGTTGCCGCACCATTAGATCGAGACGAAATTATGGAACGACAAAAGACAATTCGGAAATGTCAAATTCTGAACAAATTCCTAAAAAAAATTGCATTGTCGCCTGCAAAACTGCATTAACGTCAGAAAACCTTGCTACAGGCAACATAATGATTGAGTCTATGGGGTCAAAAGTTGCTTGGACACGTGACTCAAAAAGTTACAAAATGGCTACTACCTCTCAGACTTTTATCAATCATGTGCATTGTGAACATATTCTTTATAAAAACTACAGTTTCTGATCTGGTGAGTGGTACGTTTCAAAACGACCACGTAAAGTACTTGCGTTGCTATAGTTTCCGATGCAGTTCATGCCCAATTGTTGAATGTAAACACAATTTATTAGGTCCAAATCGAAGTGGCACAGACCATAGATATTAGATTTAGATCTAGATCTAACTCCTCTTCAGACTTCAGCCTTTGATTCAGCTTCTTCCTCAAGTCTCAAGTCTTGGTCTTTTCTTTAGTCTGTGTCACTTCGGGCAGCAAATAAAAGCCTGCTGGACCAACGTGTCGGCTTTCATAAAAAATGCTATGTCGGCGCACACCTCTTCTAACCGGGAAGCGTGGGGGCCTAAATTCTAAATAATAGGCTCCTATTGAAAACTACTGGCTTTAACCTTAGAAGTAGAAACGATGATGACTTCCGCTAGAAATTGTGACGTTAAAAGCGACCTGACCATTCCTTGCTCTCTTGCTATTTTAAGCGGTGTGGAAAATCAGCGTTTTACAACTTATTACTAATAAAAAGTCCTTATTTTCTTAAAGCTAATGAACCGAAAGATGTTGTTTATGTTTATGATGTTATGAAAATATGAATGAAAACATTGTCCAAACGGTTTTCTTCCCCTCTTCCTTCTGTAACAGTAATGTGATGCAGATCTGGCTCCTCTTCGAAGTTGGAATCTTATTTCAGTCCCATAAAATTCAGTGGATTCCTAATGTCAAGACAAATATTGTTTTGGTCCTCCATTGTAATCATAAGTGGTGCGGATTATAATAAACAGCAGCGATGCAAATAAGCAAAAACAAAATAAATAGGTCGAGTGTTCTGAGTAGGCCTAGATTTACAAGCAAACTGCAGAATTACACAAAGCCTGTCAAGCATATATATATCAAAAAACAATTATTGATAAAGCGACTAAATAAGATATTCAAAAAATTGTGAGACATTTACTATATACATGTATTTGCATTAAGAAATTTTTCATTCTAGAGGTCATGGTTGAAAACGTTGAACAAAATCCGTGGAGGCTCCCAGTTTGTCGTGAGACAACGTTGGTCTTCGTTTTTTGTAGTCCGAAGTTTTTGCATGGCAGAACGTTGAATTACGTTTTGTGAGCTTCCAGGGTTAAATAGAGGTTACAACCTTCGGATTAAAAATAACTATGAATATTAGCCAATGAAATTGCAGTATAATATTTTCCTGGGGGAAAATGAATTTTAGGTCAGTATCGATCGATAAAGATTGGCGTTAGTTGCATGCCTCAACCGAGCTTCAACCACACAGTGAAACAAAAGGTCTTCACAAGTTCTGTTCCAGTGCTCATGCGGTGCCAGGGTTAAAACACATGGGACAATCCTGATTTACTTTTTGCAGATCTATGTAGTCATGTTTACATAGTCCTGCTAAGTAGTACGCTTCAAAATGATCGTGACATATCGTAATTTTAAGTTTCTGGTCCATTTTGTGCTAAAGCTGCATTTTATTCTTCTATTAAGGTCTTCCGAAGTGACACCACAGAGTGTGAATAACCCGTTATGGCAATGGCTTGAACAATGATATAAATTATAGGAAAACATGTTTAACTCAACTCTGTTACTTCTGTAAGTAACTAACTTAACTAACTATCTACTGATGTAGAATCTAAATCTAAGAAGTCTAGAATCTAGATTCCACTACAATTTGAATTTGGACCCAGCCCAGAAATTAATTTTTTTTTTTTTGCGTTCAGTTCAAATACAATAAAAAAAAGATTGTATACACATTTAATTGGTAAAGTTTTTATCATACATGGTTACAAATCAAGCATTTTGAAATTTGATCTTGTAGCATGGAATTCACAACTCCCAAATTGTAATGGAAAAAAGTGATTTCAAATTTAAATAGATCTAAACCTAGATCTAGGCCCAACAGACTTTCGATTTAGACCTTTCTGAAAAATTGGGCCTAAATGCACTTGTTGTAATGCATGTAATTATAATAATTCATGCAAGTTCCTGTTTCTGTGTTAAATTTGCTGGCATTTCACGATGTTGACACGGCAGAATGAAATTGGGCTCACAATATTTTAATTGGTTAATACCACTTGGAAAACCCAACCAACCTCTTTTCATCATGTTCCATAAAGAAACAGAGGGCATGATTATTTATTTTTAAATTTAAATAAAACTTTTCTGGGTCCAAATCAAATTGACATAGTGTAAACAAACCTGACAATCAAACTTATAACTCTTGTTATATAGTTATTGGACTGATGGATACAATGTCATTTGTTATAATAATCCCTCAATGTATTGAGTGGAGTGTTTTTGTCATGCTCATTTTGATGAATGCTGCCAACATTCAGGTGTTTGATGTGCAGACTGTTTGGATTCAAACATTTTCTTTATAATTTGTCTTTTTACTGAAGAATTTAAAACTAATCTTCTTTTATCTTTTTATTTTCTGAACTTATTTTTCAGAATCTATTTCAATTGCCCCTGCTCTGCGTCAAATGGAAACAGCCTTTACTCACTATGGAAATATCTTTTTGCAACTTTGATTCTGATAGCTTTAGTAGTTCTACTAACTCATGGGATTCCGGGATATTATAGCTTCACGAAATCAGAGCAAAATGTCATAGACGACAAAAACTATGGCATTGTGATTGACTGTGGCAGTAGTGGCAGCCGCGTCTTTGTTTATTACTGGTCGAAACATTCTGGTAATCCCCAAGATCTTCTCAACATTCAGCAATTGCTCGATGTCACAGGAAATGCTGTTGTTCATAAAATATCACCAGGTATTTACAATGCATCGTTGAGTCCTACATTAATTAATCACTGTTGTGATTAAATGTATACACTCATTGTTTGTTCAATTTTTAAAGTATTATCACCACACCATCGTACTTCCACCTACAACTGCACGGGGTTTTTTTGCAGTTTTTTTGTAGCTTTTCCAAAATCCAAACGGATTTCAGTGTTATAAAATGTAGAATATGGCCATGGCCATGTGACACCAGTGACAGTTTAAACAATTTTTATAAGAACCGGGACTGTAGTATTTCATGATGCTTCTTGATTGGTTCAAAATATGTGAGCAAAGCATTATTGATGGTCACTTTTCAGAACTCTTTTTCTTACATCAAGTTATGAATTTTGCAGTATTGATTACATATTTATTTTATTTCTATAATTATTCAATGTTTGTATAAAATGTAGCCATATTGGAAAACTAAGTTAATGATAGTATGGAGATGAATTCTGTTTTAGTAAGATTATGTGCTTGTGTTGATGAAAAGATGTAGGACAACTCATAAAAGCAACACAGCACTTAAGACTGTGATAATGTCACCTTTGACTGTCATTATTTCAGGCCTATCATCTTATGAGGAAAAGCCACAAGATGCTAGTAATCACATAAAAGAGCTGTTGCTGTATGCGCAGGCTTTCATTCCAGAACACAAGCACAAAGAGACCTTTCTTTATGTCATGGCAACAGCTGGAATGAGAATGCTTCCAGACAGGTATCCAAACAGAAACAGCCTCTTTTTAACATCATGTTCAATTACTGAGTCTGTTGAATTTTAAAGACTCTCCTTTTGCATACTATGATTCAGTTACCCCCTCCTTTCCTCTTTTTGTTTTTTGTTTCATACTACTAGTTTAAATTGCCTTTTTTGTTGTTATTTTTGTGTTTTAAAAAAGCCATCTTGGTGTTTTGGGGGGCTAAATTACCCATGTATATGCATAAATCATTTCATCATATCTTCATGTTTTTAAAACAAAACTAAACTCTTGAGGCCATTTTCAGAGTTTCTAAACTGTTTAAGAACTGCCTCAAATGCTCTGGGTTTACTAATGCCTAGAAAAATATGTCAGCACTTGTTTCAAGACAAGCACATTACTTCTGATTAAGTTAAAACAATATTTGTAGAAAAGTAAAGCATTGCCAATGAGTATAAGATCATGTAGGGAAGTAGGGTGATTGGACTGGAATTTTTAGGTGAGCTTACTCAAAAGAAGTGAATGGAATAGGGGAGAAAAACTAATTTTGTAATCATTGTGGATAAACACATTGAATTGCCTGTTGATTGTAATGAGAATACATCTCTCATTGCATTTTTGTCATGCAACATTGTCATGTCGTGGCAAATCAGGTTTTTGAATCGCCTGAGTCCAAATCAAGCTAGCATACACATATAGAAATTTTAACTTTATGATTTTTAGAACATTGAAGCAAAAAGTAATCATTCACTTCTTTTGACATTGCTTTTTTTTTTTTTTTTTGCCTATTCATCTATCCAGGACTCTTTGTACATGCATATAGATCTACCAATTCTTTTAGTATCTTTTGTTTTATGTTTAATTTTTTTTTAATGTTTTGTGTTTGTTACTCTGAGAAGTGGAGAAATCATGACACTGTCATTTATTTTTTTTATTGTCTTTTGACCAGTGCACAGAAGGCCATTCTTCTGGATCTGCAGACTGACATTAAAAAAGATTTTTCTTTCGTTGCACCGGAGCATCATTTTGAAGTTATCAGTGGCAAACAAGAAGGCGTATATGCATGGATTGCTATCAATTATGTGTTGGACAGGTTTTCTCATTCATCAAATTCAGGTATAGTTTTTCATGTTTTAGCTAGCTTGGAAAAGAATAATAATTGAAAACAGATTAATTATTTCTCTCCTACATTTTTTTTAAATAGAGGAAATAGCGATGGATGAAAGATGACAGCTAAAAGTGGGAATATTATTTAAATCTTGTTTAAAGTATTTTTTCCAATGCACAGCAGTGTGAGCATGCAGTATTTAATTTTAAAGCAGTTATTATATTTCAATGTGCTTATCACACAGAGTTCAAAAAGTTATATATTTCGCCTGACTGTGAATAAAATAAGCAAATGTAACTGTGACTTCTTCGATTGATTGATTGATTGATAGATTGATTCATCCATTCATTAATTTTTTCTTACTCTCTTTTGACCACCAAAACAGATGACGATGAGTTGGCCACAGTAAACTTGGTATCACCAGGGAAAGAAGATGTAGTTACCCACAGTCGTAAAAAGACCGCAGGCATTATTGATATGGGAGGAGGCTCAGTGCAGATTGCCTTTGAGGTCACTGATCCTGTAAGTTAATATACATAAATAGCTAATCCTCCACAATGCATATTATGTTTAGGCTTTAGTCTGTTTTTTGAGGATATTATCACGTAATATTGATAATGATAATCTCAATCATTTGATTTAATGCTTTTTATCTGTTAAAAGTATAATTTTTTTTTATTTTTGCTTAATTTGATGAGCTACCAAATGGGTTACGTTATTTTAAAATGCTATTATTAAAATTCAGTTGTAACCTCAAACATTTCATTAAAAATTATTACTGCCAAACTAGCTCAAGGAAAATTTATTTATTCTTGACTTATGTAGGACCAGATCAAAGGCATTCCTAGCTCACTGATCACTGAGTTTAACCTGGGCTGCCTAGATTCAGACACGGAGCATTTCTACCATGTTTACGTCACAACATTTCTTGGCTATGGAGCAAATTCAGCGCGAGATAGATATGAAGAGATGTTGGTAAAAAAAGCCATTGCTCAGGAGAAAAGGTATCTGTCTGTCATGTTATAATCAACACAATTTACTGGGTTTTCTTTGTCTTCTTCATGTTTCTAGTCATTTGTTATAATGAAAATTATTTTTCAAAATTACCTTTCAAAATTGGAATGAAATGAGTGTAAAATGTCATAGATGAGGAATAATGAGTTTCTAGTGATTTTTTTTTCATAGACACGATTTCATTAGTCGCCTGATGGTTTGTGAAACAATAAAATTGAACTTCATCAGCTTAAAAAAATTGTGATGTTTAACTGCATACAGAATTTCTCATAGTGGGTAAAGGCGGAAATCTTTTTCAAGTCTTGCTGGATGAATTTTGTACGAAGAAGTGTAAAATAAAGAATAATAAATAAACAATAGCATCAACGGACAAAAAGAAAAAAGAAACATAGCAACATAAAATTACATGTCAAAATGTATTTTTCCTGTTCTCAGCCTGGATCATTACATCTCAGATGTATGCCTGCCCCCCGGAATGAAATATGATTCTGAGACTGAGGCAGGAAAAAAGGTGCATTTCATTGGCGCTGGCAAGTATGCAGATTGCAAGGCAGCTCTAGAGCCTCTTCTCAACCTCAGTGTTCAGTGCCCTAAGAAGCCCTGCTCCTTCAACGGAGTATACCAGCCAAAGATTGACTTGTCCAGCACATTTTATGGTTTTTCTGAGTTCTGGTATACCATGGAGGATGTGTACAGAATTGGTGGTCACTACAACTATAAGGAATTTGAAGACAAGGCTGAGGTATAGTTAAAATAAGCTAGTGGGTGGGGGAAAGAAGTCATAGTTTGATATTTGGAATAACATAGATCTTTCACCAAAAAAAAAAAAAATCTGACAATGGAAGCATAAAGAAGAGAAAAGATTATTGTTTTAATGTCTTTAATATTTATACCCCATTTTTAAAAGCTCATTTACTGTTCGGCATTATCAAGCATAACTCAAAAATATATGATTTTTTTTTAATTTCAGGGATTTGCATTCCCTAGTAATGGAACAAGTGTTACTTTATTCTTGGGGGACGAAAGTCTCAAAGGCCTAGAAGAAATTACAGCGTAAAACCTGTATATTTTTTTTCTTTTTCAGGCATTTTGCAAAACTAGTTGGAGCACCCTTGAAGACTGGTACAATCAAAAATTATATCCAAAGGCAGATGACCATAGATTCAGGTATGTTATTTACATCAGGTATAGACACACCAAAAATGGGCACCAAAACTAAAACAAAATTAGTCTTAAGATCATAATAGTGATTAGAGTTTAGAAGGAATTAATCGTTTGTCATAAAGGCATAGAGAAGCTAATTGTAATAATTGATCACACAGAATTAAAACAAACTACGAGAAGAAGTCAGGAAGGAGCACACAAGCAATATATGTGTAGGGCATGTTAGAGATAAAAATCAAAACTATTGGGACCATTTGAAGTGAACTTCAAGTTTGTTTGCATGGTTACGAATTCAGTTGTTACAATTTACGACAAGAGTCTTGCTTTATATCTTTTTCCTAGTATGGTTTTTACTCATGACCATTTAAACACATTTTTAATTTCTCTCTGTCCCCAGGTTTGAATGTTTTAAATCTGCGTGGTTGTCCGATGTTTTTCACAAGGGCTTGCACTTTCCTGTGACATTTAACAAATTGAACTCTGCTCAGTTAGTGAATGGAAAAGATGTTGGCTGGACATTAGGGGCTCTCATCTACAAAACAAGATTTCTTCCCTTGAGGTATTGTCATTCTGGAATTACTCAGTTTTTCTGATTAATTAATGAATAGATTCATCATTCAGTCTGTCTGTCTGTTTGTCCATCTATCAATCTTGTGACTTTTATGTTTTCAGTCATAAGTAAATTTTATATGAATTAATTTACGACCGTAAGATATATAATCATTTCCTGAGACTCAAGTGTACACATAAATATTTCTTTGTTTTGACAGATTTTTAGCTCTCCTAAGATTCCAATGTGGTGACTTTTATTTTTTAAAGGGGACAATATTTTCCGATCTTGCGCTCAAGTGATGATGGCTAGGTTTCCTCCTTTTGTTTCTGTGGTCCTACCATTTGCATTGGCCTGGCTAAATCCAATTCATAAAAATTTATAAATCTTATTGTAATATATTAATATAATATGTGTTTGTCATGACTATTACTAGCCGAACTGCTAATTTCATGCTTAATGTGTATGGCGATTTGTCACTTGGTAATCTGATAGGGATCAAATTCTGAAGAGATGCTCATCAAATTGATGCCAATGTAAAATCCACATCTAAACGTTTCTGAGAAAATGATAACTTTGTTACTTTGTATTTTCCACTTTCCTGCACTTTCTCTTTTCACCTGTCATTATGAATTCCTCTCTCAGGGATGTCCAACGTGATTCAGAAGAACAAGCCCAAGTTTCGCTGTGGCAGCAGTCATTCCATTTGTTGGACAGCCAAGTGCTCTTTGTCATTTGTTTCCTTGTTGTGCTGGCTGCAATTGTTATTTATATGAAACATCTGAAGTGCTGTCCTGACTCCAAAACACTGTCTCGGGTGCCATCCATGTCTTACTTCATGACAGAACAGGATCAAGTGGAGCAGGGCTTGAGCTATGTTAAAGGGAGTGGATATATTGTGTAGCACTTTGAGATTGTGAAACAATTGAAGAAATTCTCTGGGATTTAGATAAAGCTTACCTATGGTGCTTAAATTTGAGTTGTATAGTTTTAATTCATGTTGTTGAGGATGCTTGTGATTTCCTAAAGATGTGTTTTATTGAGAACATTAACATGTGATTTGTCTGAGTTTTTTGTTTTTTTTCCCCATCTATTCTCTTTGCATTGTTTTCGTGTTTTCTTCAAATTTGGTCAAACCCTCACTAGTCAAAGGGGAATTGAAATGTTTGCTGAGTTTGGGTTGCACCATTTTTCGATCTGCTGTTATGCTGACAAATTTGTGGGGGGACACAGGGAACTCCTTTTTTCATTGCTTCCTTGCAGTTAAGCATAATATTAATACAGTGGTCTCCGCCTAAGAACCCACCCCTCGGGATACACGAGAGGGATTTCAAAGAAAAGCGAAGTTTGCACTTGAAGAATGCAACTCAGACTGGCGGTGTGTGTGTGTGTGTGTGTGGGGGGGGGGCACTAATTAATGGGGCGTCATCACTGACCAAATCAATCTGTGATTGGCTTGCTTAAATCTTAAACTCTAATCAAAATCATGCTTATTCCCTACCACACAATCCCTGTCTGTATTAGGCCTAGGCTAGGCCTACCTACGCAAAACAATGCAAGACACTGGTGGCTTATTTCCATAAAATCTCTCGCTGAGACGCAGTTTTCACTACGCAGATTGAAACAAAGAGCGATGTTTCATCACAATATTATTATGTGAAGTATGGGCGGCTCGGTAGGGGTGAGACTGGGTTGCGGGGTTACACGGCATCAAGACAATGGGGGTGGGTGGGGAGATGCTGAAGGTGTCGGTCGGAGAGTAGGAGTAGGACACAAAATGGGGGTGGGGGAGGGGGGCAGAGAGAATGGGGCTTGATTTCCACCACAGCTATGGCCTAGGCCTAACCCTAGAACAAAAGCAGGGCAACTGACAGTGTTTCTGGTGGTTTAGGCAAGCGCTGCTTTAAAAAAAAAAATTGTATCAGGTAAGAAGACAGTAATAGTATTGTTGTAGTAAAGTAAATTCATACTATTGAACTAACAAAAAACATTCTGACAGCGTTATTAAGAGTGAAAATTCAGGGTTTTGACAAGTTTTTGCCGAGAAATCACTGTAAGAAAACGAAATGGGTGATAGTGGTGTTTGTGTGTTAGTGTTTTCATTTCCAAAGAAAACATCTTCCAACTTTCTTTTTTTTTTTCTTTTTTTTTTTTAATTTCCATGTTCATCCTTAAACCAATGCAGCCAAATACCCTGGTGTCTCAAACAATATTAAATGTAATGTGAAGTCTTATGGAGACAAGTCTCGCAATTCCAAAGTTATATTGATTTAAGAATGTATGGTTATTCTTTCTATTTTTTTCCTGTACATGGCATATTTCTTCTGTTATTATTATTTTCTACTTAATGTTTAACACTCATTGGTTATGTTTTTGTTTTGTTTTTTTTTTGGGGGGGGGGCGTGAAAAACATGGTGCATAGCCATAGTTTAGGAAGGATGTTGGCCTAATTATTACTATGTCATTAACTTGATTTTTCTGTATTTCAAACCAGATATTAAATCGTGTTATTTCCAAAACAAGCCAAACCATTTTTGTGTTGCTAAATCCAGTGCTGCAGACACAGGTTAAAATACAGCGAGAGCTCAATGCTTTGCAATAAAGAAATTGCATTTTACTTCAATTTCAAATTGCAATATTTTAATTTTGCTTTCACCACAATAAATATAGTAATTGATTATTTTTATTACAGTGGGTTAGGCGCACTACATAATTTTGAAATTAAGTTACTAATTATTGGATTATTGGAAGTAACAAATCTCAGAGACGTAACAATATCTGAATGTAAGGAACATAACCATTGAGAGTTAAAAGTCTTGATGTGTTTTTGAGAATTTTTAATGCTAAAATTGAGAGGGAAATGCTGGAAACTAATATATACATTTAAATATTAAATATTATTTTAACATATCATTGCACCATATTAAGTTTTTAATATTGCAGAGTGATTCCTTGTGAGTCTGTCTTGTCTTCATTATACATGTTATTTACATACTCAGTGTTATCAGTGAAGAGAATTTGTTTTACATGTTTTATGTAACAGTGTGAATCTGAGTGGTGTGTTTTCAGCCTGAGTTGTCATGGAGTAAATGTTTCTCTTATTTGGTAGAATTAATGCTTCTTGATAAATGGTTAGTATCTCTTTATGTGTATTCTTCTTCTAACTTACAGAATAAACAAGTGAGTCATTTAACTTCTAATCTGGTGACAGACTCAAAAATCTTGTTTGCTGTAGTGATCCAATGCAAGAAGAAGAAGCAACGGATTTTTTTTTTTTAAAACAGTGCGTTAATACAATCAAAATTTGTTATTTCACAGGTGCATGTGACAAGAAGCTCTGTTTTTCATCTACCAAATACACTTTGTAGGCAGCACGAAATGAAACCAAGCAACCAATTAGCAAAGATTTTTTTTAGAAGATTCATCTCTCTTGAGCCCATGTTGATCTGTTTGTTTCCGAAAACCAGTATTGTCCTTCCTTGTCTGATAATTGAAATCCTTCATTTAAGACAGTGATGGCCCAGTATGTTTACTTTGTTTTATAACATTTTTGCTTTAAAGTGTTCCTTGACTGTTTCATTTATTGGTACATAACATTACTGATGTGAAATGTATTTCTATTTCTATTCCTTAATTGTGTTCGAACCACTGGCTCTCTGAAATCTGGGCCTTTACAGCCTATATAGACAGGAAAAATATAGCTTCTGATCTGGTGCACATGCAACCTTCTTAGTCTCCAAAGCTTTTTTTAATTCAAAATGTGCGATAAGAACTGTTTTGCTTTTCATCATGTTCATGGCGACATCCTTTTCAATGCACTTAAATAGTCACAATAGTGGTATGAAACCATTTTTCTGTCTGATAAAAGACATTAAACATTTTTTTAATGCCTTGAGATGATGAGATGAGATGTACCATTTTGAAAGTTAATCATCATCTCAAGGGATTAAAAAAATGTTTAATATTTTTTATCAGACAGAAAAATAGTTTCATACCACTATTGTGACTATTTAAGTGCATTGAAAAGGACGTCGCCATGAACATGATGAAAAGCAAAACAGTTCTTATCGCATATTTTAAAGTTTCTTGTCTTCTAGCAGTCTTTCATACTGTAATTACACTATGTAAAAAACAAGTGGTGGAAGAAAGAAGTTTCGTGAATTTCTTTTAGCAGTACATGTAGTAAAAAAAGGTAATTTGGTTTGGTCAAAATATGAGTGGATTTTACCCACAGGTATGAGATCCTGATACAATCTGTGACTTCTTTGGGCAGGAGAGTAAAGAGTACAGGTAGCGTTATTGTTGCCCTTTGTCCATCATATTGTCTGAAATGAGGGCAAAATTGTGGGGACAGTTTAGGATTTAGTTTCAGTATTTAATAAATAGGGTAAAAAACTAGAACATTCTGGTTTTCTTTCTGTTATAGTATTTCAGGTGAAGGCATGAAGGCCTCTTGACTAAAGAACATAAGTAGTGCCTTCTATGGTAAGATATTCCTTGCTTTACTCCATACTAAAAAAATGAATTGTCATATAGACCTGAACGAGAATCAAAAAGTGTAATGCTTTATGTGGGGCGATAATTACAAATTGATTTGAGAAGGTTCTTAATACAGAAAATAACTTTCTCTATATTAAGAACCTTCTCAAATCAATTTGTTTTAAAGAATTTGTTAACTTTGTATGTGGCTGTAATGTTGTCGGTAATAAGAATTCACCATATAGCAAGAAAATTGAAAAGTTAGATTTTGGGTTTTTGAAATGTAAATATTATTCTTTATTTGATATTATATATAATACAAAATGCACGTTTCATGCTACTGTAAATTCAGTATTATGTATGTTCCATTCATTGCCTCATGGAAATCGATAATACAATGTAATAATAATGAATAAATTCACATGCTGAATGTGATGGGTTATAATTTTTTTCATGTTTGATGGTCTTGCAAAAACTGTTACAATGCATTGTTTTTTATTCTATGTTTTAGTTAGCATTTTTTTTTTTGCAGCGTTATGGAGCACCTACTTCTATGTGAAAAAAAAAGGCTGATAATGTATGAAAATGTTAAAATAATAAATAGACATTTTTATGAAAATGAGCTTCTTTTAGTAAATGAAAACAATGAAAAAGATATATCTTGTGCTCTATTCAAATGGGTTTCTTTTGATTTTGTTCAAATTGCATTTTAAATGTCGCTTGAATGTATATAAATCAAATAAAAAAAAAATTTTGAACAAATTTTATATAAATGGGTCTTTGTGGAAATCTACATGTATGGTTTATATTGAACTTGCGCTCTATGCCGAAGAAGAACATTATCTAGTGCATTTGCCTTCTTAATTGACATTGACACATGCATTTCTAATGGCTGACTTCATTCTTTTGAAAAGATGTACGTAAGAGTTAAGCTAACTGCAAAGATGATGACGAGAAATGGAAGTATACGCAATAAATAAACATGGAGATCACCATTTGCCTTTACATTATAAGAGCTCAAACATAATAAATTATAATAATAATAATGCATACTTTAAGTTTAAGTTAAATACATGCATGTACTTCAGTTTTGATGCACTATCTTAAAGATGTATAGTATATATTAAAAATTATCATGTGAACATGATAACGATGGGAACGATGTTTAGATAACTTTTGATCTGCAGTAACAGGCAGTGACATTAATAGTATTAAAAGAAGGATGACTAAAATGAAATGAATTAAAATTAAGGTAGGATTCCTTTTAAATAATTATAGGAATAGTATATAGATGTGGGGATGTTTGAAGGATAAAGTTAAGATAATAAAATATCCTCCTCGTATGACAATGCCCTCAGACTTTGTATGACTTCAGTAACTTTGTTGTTTGATTTTGTTAATAAAGTCTACCTTGGCAAGGATTGTGAATGCTTCAGGGAAGTAAGTTAAGTTGTTGATGTTTGTATTTTTTTTTTTGTATCCCTTTTGGAAAACAAGGTTGAACAGAGAAAATAGACATGTGGGTGCTACTAGCCTTGTTGATGATTCTGAAAAAAATGTTTTGACTCTAATGGATACATTAATTATATATTCCTGTAGCATTTTAGTTAGGAATCTTCGTTAAATATAACATTATATATCCATATTTCCTCAAGACCAGTTGTGAATACATGTAGTATTGTTATTTTTAGACATACATGTATATGCATTCCAATATTCATGGTTTTAGTGATCTCTCATTGATGGCAGTCCGTGTAGAAACTGCTTTCAGCTGTAATTAGGCTGGAATCATTTTGTTTCGCTAATAGTTTACTTTAACCTTTTCTATTTGTTATCATGTCTTATGTAAGTCCTTACTTGTGACTCAGTTGTTGCTTTCGTCACTGCTGATACTTGTTGCAGATACTTGCCTATTTCTAGTATGCCATCATCGTTAACAGTCTTGACATGTGCAGAGGAAGTCTTCTTATGTCATTAATGTCGAGATGATCATGTTACCAGTGAAGGATACTGGCAACTTCTGATTGGTTTCCTTCTGCCCTTGGTCTTTCCCCGAGCAATGTTCTTATTTTACTAGGTAGTTGATAACAGGTAACCAAAACAAAATATTTTGGCTTTCATCTATGAACAGTAGACATTAGTAGTCAATATTTGTTGTCTTTATTGTTAGAATGCTGTTTTTCCATGCTTGTTCTGGTCAGCTAGTCCATGAAACCACAAGTCTGCAGCCTTTATTGTTTGGGCACTACTTACTCAGCAGGAAAACTAGTCGCATTGTTTTTTTTAGAAGTTCGTCCAGATCTTCAGACAGAGTTTTGGTCGCATGTATAAAAATTTATTTATTTATAATGTCATCGCCTGTTCCTTTTTCCCAAGAGAGTATTGCCTTTGTTTCATGCCTGCTTCCCTCTTTACAAGACTGGAAAGATGCAATAAGATATGTTCTTAAGAAGGAAAATGACACGATTTACGTTGCTCTGTGGCTGTTTTATCAGTGTGGGAATTTTGAATTGCAAAAATTCTATTTGCATGGTACACAATAGATGCTTTCATTTTTGACTTTATGAGAAGCTTTGTTGTATAACTGTAAATAATACAGCTTAATGAGATGGTTTGAGAAGAAGCAGTGTTTTCTATTTTTTGTCTTGTTTTTGTTTTTGTGAATGCAAATACATGTAGATATGTTTCTTGTTATCGGAGGCCTTGCTTTAGTAAATAAATGTTAATAAGATGTTTTTAGAAGTGGCAGTAGTTCTTTTTCACTTGTTTGGTGATTAACGTTCTGAATATGTGTATCTTTCAAAGTTGTGCTACTCAGTTCATTACTGAGATTTCAGATGTTTTATCTTCTTTATCATTGACACACATTCGGTTAGCATGAGTTACAAATCTGTTGGCTCAATTCATATATTACAGCTTTCTTTTCCTGTTGCATTTACTCACTTTCTCTTCCTTGTTCATAATTAATGCCTGTTGGCATGTACTTGCAACATTCATTGCTTTAACCACTTTCTATTTTCAACCACTCCTTTTGGCTTCTTTTGAGTTTGGACTGAATTCTTCTTCATGCAGTGCGGTCATTGCTTTTCTGTTTGGCCAGTTTGATGATCTCAACTAATTAAGCTTTTCATTTCTTTATTTTCCTTCCTACCCAGGTTGTTCACCATTGCCTGTTTAAATTTCTTTTCTATATTTTCACAATTCATAAAGTGTTTTGCACTCAGTGTCTATTTCTGTTGTTACCGGTTACTTTGTTACTTCATTTTCCAGGTGTTGAATTTTGTGTCTTTGTAATGGTTTGGTTGTTAGTCAAGTACTTATTATTTATACTTTCACTTAGGACTTTTATGGTGACAAGCTACTGTCTTATGTCATTATTTGTTCCAGGTTTTAGGAGTTTTATGCTTTGGGCTTAGGTTTTAGTTGTCTCCAACTTTTGCATATTATTATGCGTCTTACTTTTCCATAGCTGTCATGCCTTATTTCTCACCCTGTCCAGGTTTTGACTTCTTTTCACTATTTCCATTTTGTATGCTTGTTCTTCAATCCATGACAGCAATGAATCTCAAATTGTACAGAAGACTGCCGCTCATTTGCTTTGAGATGGATAAGACAAGTCACATAGTGCAGAAAAAGGAAAAGTATTCAGAAATAAAGAAATGTCAATGTTAACCATAATTTGGTACTTTTTGGATGTCAATGTAATCATCCTGGGAAAATCCAGAAGGTGTCCCATTCTGCTATTATTTCAGCTTAAAGAGACTTGATCAATACTATTTTTCCCAGTGACGTGTCCTAACACCTAAGTTCATAATAATTGTGAAGTACAACTTGATAATTTATAAACATTGCTCAGTAAAATATTATGTTTCTTTGAATTGTGATATTTAATTAATTATTGGTCATTTTTAAGAAAACGTGAGGGAAAATAAAGCATATTATTATATAATTTTTCTTTTTGTACTTATTTTGTGAATTTATTGCTCCAACGTCTTGTGTTTTGTCGTATGCATTTGTAGCAGAATTTTCTATTAGATCACAAATTCTCTTTCAAATTATTTCTTGCATATATCCTCTCTCTCTCTCTCTCTCTCTCTCTCTCTCTCTCTCTCTCTCTCTCTCTCTCTCTCTCTCTCTCTCTCTCT
>JBDFRD010555295.1:0-18759 GCA_039654405.1 Bullina lineata | reverse complement strand
GATGTGTGGAGAGAGACAAGGAAGGAACAGGACAAACATGGTCAGAACTGGCAAAGTTGTCCCTGGACAGAATAAAGCGTAAATCTCTTGTGTGTGGCCTATACCCTGATAAAGGTGAGGGGCAATGATTTGAATGATGATGATGATGACAACACATACAATCAACAAAAATGGTTTTCCAGCTGAAAATACTATTATTGTAACAAAATTTGAAAAAAAAATACATGTAGAAAAAATAAACATGTTCCGGTGTTGTTATTATTATTATCCTTCTTCAGTCAATGACAGTTGACAGCTTTGGTCCCTCAATTCAAAGGAGAAGTTCAGAATGGTCTCATATCGTTTAACTCTCTTTTCCACCTGAAACTTCTGAACTGGAGCCTTTGATTGAATTAGTGTGAAACATGCTTCCTCCTTATAATAACTCTGAGCCACCACGTACAAAGAAATCAAGGTAAGAGATGTCAGATGCTATAGAGTTACAGATTCAAACGAGCATGCTTTATTTTCGTAAACAAAGCATAATACATGTGATTAAAGCTTATAATTATCTCGACTCCGTAGCCCACATAAGATGATGTCTTGGACTGGAATGTGTTAGTCAAGGGCAGCAACTCTGGATGACCTTGTAGTTACAGTTAGAATGAAGGAGGATTCTAAAAGCATTCAGGCAAAAAGCACAACTTCCGTTCCCAATTTGTTCATGATGAGAAAAGGCTGCTTTATTAATGACCACTCACAAGTTCACAGTTCGGAAAATAAAACAAGGAAGATGGGCGGTGTCAAAATGTATGCACTTTGAGAAGGCTACAACTTTATTTTGATACAAATGTAGCTTTCGGGCATTCCATCAGCTGAAACTTTTAGAACAAATCTGCAGTGGGGTTTTTTTTAACCTCTTTTCACTAATCCTTGCAAGGAACCAGAATATCGGAAATAAATAAACCTAAATCTAATATGAACTGACCTGAACGTTCAGTGCTCAAAATTCCAAAATCAATTCCCTTCTAAAAATAACATAATATATGTGTGTTCTTTATTAGGCTGACAAATCGTTCCTATTTTGAGTATGTGCGCATGAGATGATCCCAAAAAAGGCTGCAGGACTGGCCTCTTGACACAAATATTAGGAACGAAACGTGGCTACAACCAACATTATATTTTATGATAAAGCTATGCTCACCTGGAAGACCTACAGATGATGACATCATTTAAAAAAAAAAAGCAGAGTGGCAATTATGGGAAAAAAGAAGGAAGAGAATGACCAGCCAAATGAGAAAATTATTCCTAGAAGAACATAACATTTTTTTTAAAAGGTTGCAATTGAATTCATGAATTGTACAAGTAAATGCAGACAGACATTTCTGGTGTTGAGATCCACAAGTGAGCTAAACCACTTTGCATCATACAGTTTTGAGTTCAAACTCTTGATTATGTCACATGATCATTACATCACGGGAAAGGAGGGTATATGAGCCATTCTCAAAATGTCGGCACACTCTCAGTACCTCACCAATTTCAATTGCTGTTTTTGGAAAAAATAAAACAATGTAGGCCTACATAAATCTGTCTTAGTGTTTTGTGTTCATATTTACCTCCTGTATCTCCACAGGCACAATCAAATAAAATCTCCTTGTATTATGTATAATCCTTGCAGAAAGGCTGTTTTGTCTCCACTTTGGCTAATAAAAAACGTCACAGAAAAAAGGGCCTAATCGTTTCGGGGCTCACCTTTTGAGAATGGCTCATATATGCTCTCCTTCAACCCATCAGTCAAAAGGTAGGGGCCTATAGTAATCAAAATGAAGTTGGAACTTTACCTTTTCTAAATTCAAAACGGATGCACGGTAATATTAAGGCTCTTACTCAATGTAAACTTTCTCTGTTCCACCACATGTTCAATTCCTCATTAGACAGCAGGTACTCACTTTAGCAGAGGTAATCAAAATAGAATTGAGAATATCAGTACATGTACTTTTTAATGCTTCAAATGGTTCTGAAACTCAAAACAAAACACACATACACACACAAAGTTCTGACATGGGACTTGGAGATGGAAAAGTTAAGGTGTCGTGCTATGGCCATGCTAAAGACTAATAAGTAACCTTTGATGTCTAGACGTCACAACCTCTTACTTGTCATAGAAAGGAAAGAAGATGAAGTTGACGTGGGAGGGAATTTCAAGAAAAATTAGCAGTCACGAAATGACTTGACAATTGAATGTGAAAATTTGTAACAATTTCAGCAATAAAAGAAAAATCTTTTATAAATTACATTAATAAGCGTGAACAAAGCATATCAGAAACAATCAAACATTTTTCACTTTGATTTTATTCAAACTGTAAATAGTCAATTACTTCTTTTTACTTTTATTTCATTTCACATTCTTGATGTCACTAATGTCAGAAAACAGTCCTTTTATCTGCAGTCTTTTTCAGTTAATCTCGAAGCATTGTAAATTACAAGGGCAGAAGACAAATTGGTCTCAAAACTAATAAAATCACAGCGGATTATCGCCCTGAAAATTAGGAATTTTAAAATGATAATCCCAGAGTTTGAAGAAATTCCAGTTTTAGGACATGATAAACACCACTCAATTTTCTCATCACAAGTAAGTTGCAACATTTTAACAAAAATTCCAAACACTTTGTTTCACCCGTATTGAAATAATATACTCCTATCGCTCAAAAAATTAGAAGAACAAAGAATAAATCAGGCTTTCAGATGATTTTATACAATCAAAACGAAGGTTGAAACTTGTCTTCTTCAAGTTCTCAGGTTTGTCTCAAGGAAAATATATTCCCTCTTTGTTTTGGTTTGACAAGTCGAGATGTTAGAATGGAGATTGAGACAATAAATTAAAAATTCTTAACAATATCTGTCCATTCCTGTACTCTTGCCATACAAATTCTGATTCTTTCAGGAGATATGTCAGTTTTGGACTTCATAAAAAAAAAACCATATAGCTCATTTTCTTTCTTTAAAAAATACACGTTTTGATTCTCGCACAAACTAAAGTACATTTTATTGTATACTGATCATTTTTCATTCCTGAATTTGTATATTATATAATAATTTGTACGTAAAGGTATTTTTAGTACACATTTATAAGCAGAGGCACAGACACGATCATATGAGTTGCTGTTGCCAAGAGAGCAGCAGCATAAAAAGTCAAGCAGCCTACAGACAGAATGCTGTTTCAGTTTCTCTAGCAGAATACACAGTAAAAGAAAGGGGAACAAATCAACCCAAAACAAGAAAACAAATGAACAACAACAGCAGCAACTAGTAAACATTGATAACAATAAACTAAGGGCACATTCACACGAGAGATCCACTTTCGTGCATTCGTTTTCTGAGCGTATGTTAACGAACGACTGTGTGTGCACACCTTTCATTCGTGTCCGTTCGTGAGAGTGCCTTCTGCCAACATAGACGTTAGGAGCAAGTGAGCCTCATCGCGCGGGACACGAGAGTTCATGGAACAAATTTTACGGTGGCGGTAAAATGTAATTTACGAACGAATATTAACATTCGGAAACAAACGATTACGAGAGCTTGGTGATAACCCTACTAGACGAGATATAAAGAATAAACTCGTCCGTTCGTAAATCGTACAAATACCCACGAAAGTGGATCTCTGGTGTGAATGCGGGGTAACTCTTAAATTTACAGTTTCCTTTTAACTCAAAATAACGAGAGAAAAAAATTGAATGGAAAGAAACACAATGGCAAAACAATCCGTTATAAAAATGGATTATTTACTCTTGCTCTGATCAGAATGATGGTGGTGCGGTGGTCGATTGGTTAGAGCGTATGTCTCCTAATCCGTGGGTCCTGGGTTTGAATCCAGCGGCACCGGTGTTGTGCCCATGGGAAAGACACTTTACACCATTTTCCTCTCCCCACCCAGGTGCGAATTGGGTGCCAGCATATTCTGCTGGGGAAGTAAACCTATGATAGACTAGCATCCTATCTAGGAGATGCTTTAAAAATCATCTGTTCCGCTTCACGCTACCAAAACCAGGATATAATCTCCGGCTCTATGGACCTCACTGGCCTTGAGGGAACTTACTACATACTGATCACAATGGTAGAAATGAGCTGTTTGTTCAACATCCTCTCTGAAATCCGACAATTAAAATTCCAATATAAATATTTCGTCTCAGGCTTTTCACAAAGACAAAGTTTTCATTATAATGAAAATCATTGATTCATGAGAGTAGATGTACTGTATATTGCTTCTCCTCAACATTTTTATTTCAGAAAGTATCACGAATAATACCATACGATTTCCCAGTCAGTGATTGTTGAAACAAAGGAGCTGCACATGGAATTTTAGCACCTGATGTTCACCTGTCAAAATACAAGCAACAGCACAGACCCAATGATGTTGATGAGATGTAGTCAGTTGTGTGAGGGGTTACTCTATGACGATTAAGTCAAGAATGCAATTAATTCATCTCAAGGGATATCCATAGAAATTATTTTTAAAAAAGTTTTCCTTTCAAGCTAGTTAAAGGTTTAGTAAAGCAAAGTGTAATTTGGAATGTTGGGCACACTCCGTAATCCGCAAGTCTTACACTTACACACATACAAACACACTCACCCAGTCTATGGTGCAAAAAAGAAAGCCCCTTTAAAACTATTATCTTCATTTTTGGCTTTTGAAAAAGCAAAAAAAAAAAAAAAAAAAAGAAATAATATAATAATAATAGAAAACCCAAAGACACAGCCGACACAATGTAACCCCTCAATCCACCTCAGTCGTCGTCGTCATCCCACTCCCCCCTTTTGCCTATACATTTACAAGTCTGTAGACAATTTCCTTCTCTCACTCTCCCCTGCCTGGTTACACCACGTAGAACTGAGCCGCTCACTATCCGTGTGCTCAGGGCCTTCGCAGTCTGACACTCGCCTAACACTCCGCATGTCTTGAAGGTCTATAGAAACTCTCTCTACCCGCATGCTTGGTTCCATCTTCATAGTCGGGCTACAAGGGGAATCCACACCGGTAGGAGTAAGGCTGAGGTGGGGCAGGCTGGGAACTGTCTCTGGGTCGTGAGACTCGGAGTAGTAGATGGAGGATGACGAGATGGGACGCCCACAACTGTTATCTTCTAGGTAATCTTCGCAGGTGGCCTCGGTCAGTCTCATGCCAGCCTGGTCATCTGAGCTGCCGTGCGTTGACTTGTCTCTGACCGGCTGCTGACCAGGAAGGCCAACCTGCACCCTGACCGTGGCCTTGGTGTCTGGGTTTGAAGTAAAGCTCCCTCTGTGCTGTCGGGGCCGACGACGGTACTCAGACCGATCCGACATGAACCCCCGCTCCCGACGACTGGACAAGCTGGAGTAGCCACTGGTCAGCTCTTGCTCGGACACTGACTGGGGTCCCTCCACTTCCGGCAACGGTGATGGGAAGAAGGTCAAGTCGCTGCCAATGGTCACCCGTGAGACAGAAGACTCCCATTTGGGTAAGGCAGAGGACAGCCTGCAGGTGGACAGGGCGCTGCCTTCGCCGCTGCTCTCTGTACTGGTGTCCATCAGCAAGTCACAGCCCCCAGCGATGGCCAGCCGATCCTCACTGCCACAGGACCCAGGGCTTGTCGTCTCCCTGGAATGCGTGGACGGACTGGCAGACGCGGGAGGAGGAGATGGGGAAAACACCGTGGAACCAGCCTGAAGCTCTGCCACATTGGCGTCAGACATGCTTCGCCTGCTGCCCTCCTCCGTCTGCCTTTCCTCGTCTTTTCTCTCTGTGAGGGAGGGCTCTAATGACCGCCTGTGTCGACAGTACTCCGGAGGCTCCTCTATGGAGGAGGTGGAGGAGGAGAATGAAGGCATTCTGGCTGTGGCCGTCGTGCCCTGGGCACCCTTATCCAAAAACACACTTTCACAGCTCGTGTCAATAACGGCCAGCAAGTTGGAACAGCCCGACGCATGCAAGGGAGCTAACCCAGTGAGCTCCGAAATATTCGACAGGTTCCCCGGCTGAGACCGGTGCTCCTCCCCATCGCTGGCTTTCCTCGACCAGAACAGTGAGTGGTCACTCGTGTGTCGGTCCTCCGGACGTTTCTTGCTCCTCGCCCCGCCAGCCATCTCGCAACGGCGACGTTCCGCCCCGTCCATCAGCACGCTGGTCGACTCTGCTTTCAGCCGGCCCCCACCCCCTAGACTCACCGACCCATTGCACATGTCAGGAGAGCTCAAGATCTCGGCACGACCTTCACTCATCAGACTCTCACAGCTGGCCAGCACAGGGGAGCTTGTGGTGGTGGGGGTGGTCAGGGACAGCGTGGACAACACAGGAGCAGCCACCTTGACCTCACTGCTCTTGGACACCAATTCCGAGCCGCCCAGCACACTGTCATTCATGGCTTCGATCTCGGCCACTTGGTCCATGAAACGCGTGCATTTTTTGCCACGGGCAGTGCGTGTGTCTTCCGACGGGCCCGGGCTAGCCTTACGCAGGTTGGGAGAAGTAGGGCAGGAGGAGCTACCTCGGGAAGACACGTTGTCCTCTTTTCCTTCCTCGGGACAAGTCGCCGGAGCCGTGGCGCCGTCAAAGTGTCTTGAGCACAGCGAAATCCCATCCTTGTCTCTGTGGGCAGAAATGCACAAGGTGGTACTTCTCGTTTAAGCCTTTGACCACATTACTACAATAGATACCAATAAAAACAATTTTTTTTAATTTACTTTTTATATTACACTGCTTTCGAATTTAAAAGGCTATAGAGGCAAGTCTGTACATTCACAAGATAAAAATATTTTAATTATCTTTACAGTATTCCCCAGCCTAATCTCCTACCCCCCATTATTTCATAACAAAGGGGGTGGGGAAATGTCTCACTTGGGCAAACTGCCAGCTAACAGGCTAACATAGCTTGGCGAGTAGGTACAAACATTTTTCTTTAATTTACTTGATCCCAAGCTAATTCTATTTAAAAAGAAAAAAAATTAAAAAGAGAAAGTAAAAAAAAAAGAGAAAGAACAAAAAAATCTTTCAAGAAAGCACTAAAAAGACTTAAGAAAGATTTGAAAGAAAGTATAAAAAAAAAAGAAAAAAGAAATGAAAAAAACTCACTTGGGTGAAATGATGGAGCCTGCCAAGGCGCGTGTACTGGCGTCGTCATTAAGGGAGATGTTGTAAGATTCTCCGCCTACACTAGATCTCTCCCCATGAGCCTCGGAGATGTCTGCCTGTACCCCCAGCCTAGGAAGGACAAGGAGAAGAAAGCCAGTGAGATTCAGAACTAATTACATTTAGAGCTTTTTCATGAGAAGTATTATAAACATCAAGCAGCGATTAGTGACAGGAAAGAACCCGTGCTATGCTTATTTTCAAGTAAATCATTTTCACAGTGAAACAATCAAAGGTGTACTACATTTGACAAGCATAAATGGTCCTTCTATATCATCTGGGTGTGGCGCGGTGGCTCAATGGTTAGAGCGTTGGACTCCTAATCCAAGAGCCCAGGGTTCGAATTGGAAGGTGACCGTGTTGTGTCCTTAGGAAAAGACACTTTACACAATTTTACTCTCCCCACCCAGGTGTAAATTGGGTACTGGCATATTCTGCTGGGGAAGTAAACCTGATGAAGATGAACTAAAAAACCATCTGTTCTGCTTCACGCTTCCGAAACCGGGATAAGCTCCGACTCTATGGGCCTCATTGAGTGAACGAAAGAAGTAAAAGGAGAAGAAGATGGCCAGAATCAATAGAACGCACCTGACATAACCTTCAATCACGAGGACAGAAAAACACAACACAGCGACTACCAACAAAAACAGTTGAAAACCACAAAATGCTACCTACTTGTGATGGTGTGCACTATAGGTAGCGCTGCACAGACTTCCACTGATGCTGGTGCCTGCGATGGCTCGGTGACTGGCCGAGTCTCTGTCACTGTCGTCACGGATGACGCCAGCTCTGTCCATGTGGCTGCCACTTGCACTCAGACTGAACACAAAGATAAAAAAGAAGGGTATGTTTAATGCTCACTGCAACAAGTTGCAAAAAAAAAAAAAATTGGAAAGGCTGCAAGAATGCTGAAAAGTGCAATCACAAATAAGAGGAGCTGAATGAAAAATCATCTATTGCACTTCACACTACCAAAACCGGGATAAGCTCAGGCTCAATGTGCCTCATTGGCCTTGAAAGAACTTTTTTTTACTCTTGCAGCTGCTTTACAATACTGGAAGGTTACAGAAACAAATTTGGGATTGTATTTACAAACCGAAACATTGACTATTGGTGCTCGAAGAGTTAAAGAGTTAAACCTTCAACCCCTCTACCTTCCTCATGTCACGTCCTTGACTAAAACTTACCTGTTGGTCATACCCAGACTAGCATCACCAATGCTGGGAGCAATACTTGGGTTAGCCACATTGGCCGTAGTCTCCAAACTGTGATTGTCACCTGATAAGGAATCACAAACAAGACAATAGATAAAGAGTATTTGTTTAAGAATTATGCTTATTTGAACACTGGAGTTTGTTACTTTATTTTGCTGAGGACCGAGGCAGGGGTGAATGAGAAGACACAAGCCCTATCAACAGACTCTATCAAGGAGAAAAGAATGTCAAGCAGATATGAAGATGACACAAGAGCTAATGAAAAAGAAGTTAACAATAATTCAAAGCAATTTTGATAAAGAAGAACTGGGCCTTCTGCATTGTTATTTCATATGACCACAATAAATTTTTCCAGTGAAACCCCCAAGGAACCCGAAAACGGGGAAGGCCCAGCGAAACATGGAGAAGATGTATGGAGAGAGACAAGGAAGGAACAGGACAAACATGGTCAGAACTGGCAAAGTTATGCCGGAACAGAGGAAGTGGAAATCCCTTGTGTGTGACCTATACCCTGATAAGGGTGAGGGGCAATGATGAAGATGACGACTGTTTCAGACATGCCAACCCCGTTTGAGGCTTGGAGTAAGTACAAGCTGAACTCGCAGTAAAATGAGGACCCAAAAGAGTAATAACGCCAGAGAACAAAGAATGCAACAGCAATAAGATTAAAAAGCATAGTATTATATCCTCGCCGTAATTTGGCTGTAACTGCCCGTACAACGTAATTTCTGACGGTTCCCCATAATTTCTCACGGCGAACACATAAAGTTGGCGTGTCTACTGTTTAATACTTTTCACACTCGCCCTCCCCACTCTATATGAATCCCCTCTGGAATAATTACAACAGAAAGACAAGGAATTACAAGGTTAGACATCAATTTTGTTACTGACTGTTCAATACAGTTTTCACACTCACACTCCATAAAGAAATTCAGTACACAACTCGGTACTCACCAGTGTAACTGTAGGGACCCTGTGGATTTGCTTCGTTATCCTCGTCAAACTCAAAACGCACACCTCCCCTGTTGGTAGTGGTCATCACACAGCCCCCGCTGCGACACAACGACACAGGCACCGTGCCGTACACATAGGCCAGCAACACAGGGACACCGATTCCTGTCAATAATAAATTACAATGACAATGGACACGTATGAGCAACAACAATGCAGCTGAGTGACAGTGTCTGAACATTCTCTTGTTCAAGACCAACAATGGAACATGCGAATCTAACAGCATCTGTGCCATCCTGGAATTAATTTCTCTAATGTTCTTCATTATTTGTCTCCTTCATATATTCAATGCCTTCTCTTTTTTTTTTTTTTTTTTTTGTTTTACACATCCCAGCTGTTCAGTAAAAAAAAAATATATATTTTCAAAATCCGGCTCAAAGAGAGAAACAACACTTTTAACTTCCTTACTTTGCATACAGTGTCTTCGATTGACCCTGGTTTAAAAAAAAAAACGTTAGTGCCACACAATTTTCCAAGCCTACTCCAGACTAAAATGGTCCAACCTAAAGGATTCCTTACCTTGGATAAAAAAAATGTTGGTGATACACAATTTTCCAAGCCTTCTTCGGTCTAAAATGGTCCAACCTAAAGGATTCCTTACCCTGGTTAAAAAAAGAACCTTAGTGCCACACAATTTTCCAAGCCTTCTCTGGTCTAAAATGCTCCAACCTAAAGGATTCCTTACCCTGGTTAAAAAAAAATGTTGGTGATACACAATTTTCCAAGCCTTCTCCGGTCTAAAATGGTCCAACCTAAAGGATTCCTTACCCACAACAAGACCAGCCACCACAGGAGCTGCCAAGATGGATGCAGCAATCCCTCCCGTCATGGCCAGATTCCGCTTGTGCTTGGAGGCAAACTCGTAGCGGTAATGGATCTAAAAGCAGATAAAAGAATTTCCATATGTTGCACAGGGGAAAATAATTTAAGGGCAGATATGAAGATGGCACCACGACAGATGAAGTAAAGTTAACACTAAAATTAAAAGACTCTTGATAAAAGAGAACTGAGCGTTTTGCATTGAACTTTGATGTTATTTCATTCGACAATAAAAACTGTTTATAGATTGTTTAATACAGTTTCCACCCTCGCCGTTTTCAACCCTACTCTATATGAATCCGTTCTGGAATAATTACAACAGAGAGACAAGGAGTTACAAGGTTAGACATCAGGGTTTCATTCCTCTTGAGCTAAACCCCTTCCATTCAAAAATATACAACAAATTGGTCATTCCCTACTGAGTTCTTTGCATGGCTTTCTCGAATTTTGTGGAAATGTATTAGGTCAGAGAGAAAATGTCTTTGCGTTACATTTTCCGGACATAATTATTCAAATGTAGCAAAAAAAACCACACAAAAAAAGAGGTTAAATAGACCAAACAAATAATTACGTACAACTGAACTTTGCGTTTCTTTAAGTGCCCATTCTCCTGAAGTATCATTCCCCTATGCCCGAACAATTATACCAGTATCCCCTTCCCCACAGAATTCATATTCAGTTGTGAAGACCTTTCACTCTCTATTCTGTGCTCACCTTCCGCCCGACCCAAACTGGAATTCCAATGATCATAGCCGGCACCGCAATGCCAGCCACTAGCGTGATGCCTACAGGCGCCCCAACCAGTGTCGCCAGCTGCCAGAGAATCTTTTTCTTGCGACTCCAGGGTTTGCGTCCCCAGAAAGTGCAGCCAGTTGGACTGTGGATGACGGAAATAAGTTTTCAGTTTTCTGGGCATCAACACTCCTGCAGACCAAGAACAGTTCAAAAGATGGAGATATTAAAAACCAAAATACTACTTCAGTTCACTGTAGATGTGGAGTGGTGGCCGAACGGTTAGAGCGTTGGACTCCTAATCCAGGGTTCAGGGTTCAAATCCATGAGATGACCGTATTGTGTCCTTGGGAAAGACACTTTACACCATTTTTCCTCTCACCACCCAAGTATGAATTGGGCACCGGCAGATTCTGCTGGGGGAGTAAACCTACGACAGACAAGAGTCCTATCTAGGAGATGAAATTAATTCATCTGTTCTGCTTCACGCTACCAAAACCAGGATAAGCTCCAGTTCTATCGGCCTCATGGCCTTGACGGAACTTTACTAACTCACTGAAGATGGCTTAGCCTACTTTTTTAACCCTTGAAAACAACTGTGTGTGGTGGGATGATGATTAGACAGGGGGCTTGAAGATCTTTTTTATTTTTGAACTCATTAAATACCGAGAGTGCCTGGAGAATTTACATGCGTTAAAGACTTTTTTTGGGGGGGGGGGGGGTAAAAAAAATCATTTTACAATTTTCAGAATAATAAAATTATAATAATTTTTTTCACACAAATAAGTTGAATTCACGCTTATTCTGACACTTATTTTCTATTATTTTTTTCAAAACTGACTTGATTTTTTATTTTCCTGACTGAAATAGGCATAGCATTACCAATTCTAACACCATGACTTATTTCAGTCTGAAGCCTGTATTTGAAAAAATTATAAAGTTGATCCCAATCGGGACAGCCGATCCCGAGACATTCGGGAAACGGAGTCACTGAGTCAAACTTAATCCGTAGAAGTATTATAAACTGGTAGTTTCTTAAATGATGCACAATTTGCAGTATGTCACTATTAGATATAATTATGTCCCATCTTATTGCCTTTTCATTACGGTAAAACTTATTGAAAAGACAAATAAAACAAAAATTAAACGAATATCTTGGATTTCCTTTTGCATGGGTTGGTTGTTTGCGCTCTCTCTCGGTATGAGGGTGTGTATGTGAATACTGAGTGAGAGAGACAGAGACAGAGACAGGCAGGAAAACAGGCAGAGAGAAAGCAGGGACAAGAGGAGGAACCAAAGACCCACCAGTTGTCAACTGATTCTCTACTCACCTCAAGTAGTGCAAGTCAGACACCTCCTGCATACACAGCCAACAGAACCCGGCCCCACAAACTGCACAGGTGATGTGGTTACAGGACCCATCATCCATCTTCATGATGAACGCACCACAGCGAGGGCACGACTTGATCTCATCTGATACAGAAGGAGAAAATCGATTTATGTTTAAGGCTTTGTCAGAAGCAAGCATCTCAAAACGTTATACTTTTGTCAACGTAGTTACAAACATAACTTGTCATATAGTTCAGACTTGAACATGAATATTTCAGAAAAGCTTTGAAATTCTTGCTAATAGGGTTAAAAGCAAGAGATTGATATGAATAATACAGCCATGGATTATTTGTAAGCATAATAATTGAGCTCGGAATGTCTCATACATGATACACTGTTATTAGTACCTGTGTCATCATAATTATGAACGAAAAGTTTTAAGTCAATGATTAAAAACAGTAATATCATGGTTAAACTTTGATGACACATTTTTTTTCTTTCCTTTTCAAGTCATCATATTATTTGTGATTGCGATGCTGAAAGAAATGGACTTATAAGTTATCACTTCTGGACAACTGTTGTTCATAACCATGATAACAAATGAGGTTCTGGTACAATAAATGCAAAAAAAAGTGAATGAAAGCTGTAGGGAAGCTGAAAAATGCAAAGTAGCAAATACAACTAAAGAAAGCTATCCTGTAAAAATACACAAAGACAAACCAATGTTTGACATTACTGTCTTCAGACTGATTCAATATTTATTTGTATTAATTGTTGCACCAGTGCAAGCGACGTTTATTTTTTTTGCTGCTGCTCGTTCTACAGTCATTCCCTTGCTTGCCAGTAGACCAGGTAAGTCTTTTTGGACTCCGAGACTGTGTTTCTTTAATGCGGCTTGGGCTTTACATTATTCTCACCCTTCGAAGATAGTAATGTTGGTTTGTTGTTGTGTATTTTTATGGGATAGTTTAATTTGATTGTGTTTGCGACTTCGAGGTTCTGCTAAAGCCTCATTTAAATAATTTTTTTTTTAATTAAAAAAAGATAATCAAGCCATATCTAATCCCAAGACTCACTGGCTGTAGCTAAATCCTGGCTTTGGCTCACGGAGGCGGAGCGGATGTTTGGAGAGCGCTCAGCCCTGGCTTCATCACACGTCTGGCTTGGGTGCCAGTACTGCTTGCAATGGTAGCAAAAATAGGTGTTGCAGCCTTCCCGCTCACACTTCAACTTGGGGCAACCAGCACAGCCAGTAGCGATCACTGCAAACCTGTAGGGTAAGAGGAGAGATGGTGGGCATTGGTAAGGGTATATGAGAGGCAGAAGCACAGCAACCAAAAGCAAAGAGAGAGAGAGAGAGAGAGATGGACTGAGACAAATAAAATATTGTAAGAGAACAAAAATAAATGGCATACAAGAGTGACAGAGTAAGATAGCTTCACATGAGATGAACGTTGCAAGACGGGACCAAGCATATCGATATTCCTGTCGAAAAGGGTACAATACACATATATACACACATACAACTTCTCATGTGAAGCTCTCTTACTCTATCACTCTTGTTGTGTGTCATTTATTTTTGCATATTCAGCTTCACAGCAGCCCTCATTTTTTCTTTTTTTTTTTATTGAAAGAGAAAGAGACAGTTTTGAAAGAAAATGGCAAAACTGGACTCACCCACAATCAGGGGCCGGGCACCAGCGAGTGTCGGAATCCATAGCAAGCACCCGTCGGAGCATAAAGTCTTCGTACTTTTGCATGAGTACCTTGTCTTGGACGATGGTGTAAATGTCGTTGGGATGGAACAGTTCTGAGCATTCTGGGCAGGCAATGGCTACTCGAGACTCCATTATCTCAATCTGTTTATGTATTACAATATTATTACGGTTGTTTTTTTACATAATAATCATAACAAACAAGAAACAGCTAGCCCACTTGCTATGACTTGTTGTGAAATACCCTTGACTGTTTATTGTGACTTTGCCAAATTGGACAGTTATGAATTGTTGCCACATTTCGTGTGGAAAGCATGGAGAGTGAGTGTGGACTTGTACTGAATGAATGTTGATTCATACTCAGTGAGTGTAAGATAGTGAGTCGTCCTGTCTCCAGAGTGCTCAGTGAGTCTGAAATTGTGCTGAGCAGCAGTCTTGACAATAAAAAGAGGAAGTCCTGTCTTAGGACTGATGCAAGAATATGTGCTTGTGGACGCCATGAGTGACTGTGCTTTCGGTGTGGACAATGGGCAGTCTTGTAGATGCACAGTGTCATTTTCAAAGTAACAAAATAGTATATGTTAGATACAAACCCTTCTGATTTTGCCTTCGTCCACATTGTGTTCATGATTTTGCATAAACTAAAGTCAAACTAATCATTGAAAAATGTTTTTAAAATTGAAAACTAAGAAAAAAAAAACATGTTGCTGTCTTCATTCTTATCTCCATTTACATGCATGCTTCATTCGTTCACATTTAGTTTCACAGCATAATACTAAACAATAAAAAAAAACATTTAACTCCTTTAAAACTATGGACTCCCAACGATAAAAAATGTCCAAAAGTTTTGACCGATAAATCCTGTTTGTATCTCCTTTGTAATTCACAGGCAACACCCACATCACGGATAACTGACCTTAAAATACTCCTTAAGGCAAGTGGTGCAGCACGGATGATGACAAGTGGACAGATCAGGGAAGCAGTGCTTGGCCTTTTCCTGCAAGCACACCAAACACTCCATTCGCACTTCATCCCCATCCCACTGTGCATCACTGCCCATCGAATGAGCGCATACATTATCCTTTTCTACCAACAGAGTCTCTCCTGCTCCTTCTATCACTGGTGTAGGGTCATCATGTGCGCCAGCCGACCGATGCACCTGAACAATGGGTGAACCCAGCCTGTGTTGCACAGCGGGAACAGGAGCAGGAAGGGACACATGGGGAGAGGACTGGACCGCATATGCTACGAGATGAGGTGTGGAGGCCTGCCGGCATGAAGCGCTGCCCTCTCCCCGCGGCAAGTCCGAGTCCAAGCTGAAACGAGACTTGGACCTCCTGCGCGAGGGGAGTAGGCGGGACAAAGAGAAAGGAGATCCACGTCTGTTCTCAGACCCACGAGACACCCCCGAGGACGCAGAGATGACATCGCTGTCTTTTTTCTTCGAGGGTGTTCGTCGAGGAGGAAATATACGATCCAGGGTGAATCCCACACAGGAGCCCTCACTACACAGATCCCGTCATATCTAAAGCTGAAATATGAGGAGAAAATATGGAATAAACAAAAGATGAGCTGTTGATTACAATTCTTGATCATTACGAATAATGCATTGCCTTTTCTTTTTTGACACAATACTAAGTATAATACTCTTTTTAATTTATGGTTTCCCTTTTGGCCCAGGCTAAAATGATGTGATTCCATTGTTTTAACCAGTTTCCATTAATTTACAGACATTTCCTGATGTTGATAAGGAGAAATAGGGCCTACAAAGGCCTGCAACATTTATGAGAACTAGTAAATACCACTCTGAAACACCCTGTTTTCATTGTGCTTCCTCAAAAACAATTGCTGTGTAGAAAAAATGCATTATTTTTTATTGAATTTGTTTTTTCTATGTTGAAATAGAAGTAAGACACTGTGCACCTAAATAGATTTACACACTCTCAAAGTTCTTTCCCTATTTATCAAACAACAATGTTTGAGGGGTTTAGGGGAAATAAAACCACTAAAACCTGATAAAAATGTTTTTTTGCTATTTTTATGGAAAGCCTTCCATTCCATCATTATCATTGGTGTGTAGTATCTTTGTTTCATATTTTACCAACTTTCAGCCAGAATAAGTGATGATTTCAATATATCTTATTTTATAAAATGTTTTATTTGCTTTTACTGTTTAAGTCAGTTTTGCTCACTGTATAACACCATGTATTTCTACGACTAATAAATTGCAGTTTTATATTTTTAGAAGAATTTCATTGCACTGATCATCATAAATTATTCTAATTTTTAGAATTTTTCATAATAATACACCAAATGTTCTGATTTTTCAGAAACAAATGTTCTTAAACTTGAATAAATAAATGAATAAATCAAATGTTTAGATCTAGATCTAGACTCTAGATCTCATCTCAAGCCTCAATGTTATCTTGATATCCTACCAGCCAATTGAATACAATAGACAGAGTTGCAGTACCTGGTAAAAATGAACCTTTTTACTATTTTCAGAAAAAAAGTAGGTCATAGTATGCAATAGACTGATTTGACAACCACAATATAGATCTCGATCAATGTTTTAAATGAAAAATAGTGTACCCAATATTCTTTACTTTGATATAAAATATAAAACACGAATGACTAATGAATGAAATGCATCACAAACTTTGGTTAATTTCTTGTCTTAATCCTTATGACATTCACTCTAGATTCTAGATCTATATTGTGCTAGAAGTACTTTGAAGAATCAAAGAACTGTTGATAGTTAATGTTGGCTAATGATCTCTTTCTTATTTCTCACTTTGCCTTGGAAATTAACTTCAATTTTCTAATTCCAGATTCCATCGACATAACAAGTACAAGACTCGTATTAAAAAACTCTCACAACATTGATTTCAATTCATCTTTTCGACGTACAGAATGAATTAAAAATGTAGATTATATTTCTACACTAGAATTCTAGAAACTTAAAATGTTTTTAAATACATTTACTTACATATTGTAGGGCAAGACATTAAACGAAAGAGGAAAAGAGGGCAACTGATTTTTTTTTAAATCACGATATCCCCAGTCTAAGTATTTTCTTCCTTCTCGAAATACATGAGAGAAACAGGATGTGACGTAAGTCATATACGCCTTCATTAGGCTTACCTCGAGCATGCGCATGAAGAAATAATTCAAAATCGTTGTTGCTTTCACAAAACAAATAATAGATTCTATGCGGTCGAATCGGAATTTCAAATGACATGTTTAGTCCTACTATGTACATGATGTATTTATTTTTTCTAAATCCTTCCATTTTTTAATTGACAGGTAGATATATAGAGAAATAAGTTCCCCCTCTTTCATGAGAAAATGAGAAGTATATTATGAGGGTAGGCAATTGTAAATGAGGTTTTACTGGAAAATAGAAAGTTATGGGTGCATATCAAATCTTGGCAGACAAATTATGACAAAGTAAAAATTTGATATATGAATAGACTCTAGATTATCTAAATCTAATATTATAATAAGGAAATTCGCAGATTGCACGTAGTTTGTTTGTTTGTTCTTGGGTGGATGTTGTTTGTTGCTGGGTTTTTAGTTGTTTTTTTTTTTAAGGTGCAACCGCATTCCGCAAACCGTCTTTCTGCCGGCTGGCTGGCTGAGCTGTATGAACAATGAACAGAGAGTCCGCATCCGATACCAGCGCGCCATGCTACTTTCTAGTGGATGCAATAATAAATGATACACACAAAGGGTAACACAGTAAGACTAGTAAGAGAGATTCACATAAGACGTGACCAAACTTATCGACAGTCTTGCCTTCAGGGGTATAACGAACGCACATCATTTATTATGCAAAAAGGTAGATCTAGACGTGAAGAGAATAATGTGGGAATGCGTAGTAGCATGGCAAAGGAAAAGGAGTAGAGAAGTGGTGCACATAACTGATAACTCCAAAAGACATCAACAGGACAGACCTCTATGAGGATAGATCAAAGAAAGAAGACAGCTGGATGGAGTCAGAAGGCAGCCATTGGATGAAAGGGGGCTACCACCTCTACTTTAATAAGAACGAGAGAAGTAAGCCTAATGGCTTTAGAAATGGGGAAGTTCGCGTGTGAGCTGGGGCGAGAAATGGTACAACAGTGGTCGACCAAGGGATATAAGTGATGGTTAGGGTCGATCGATTACCAGCAGGTAGTCGCCCGCAGTTCTGAATAGATTCGTCTCGGCCTTTTGCGTAAGGCGAATTCCGAGGCTGGGTCAGACATCTGCTGCAGTTATAGTTTTTTTTCTTTTTTTAATGTGTATGTTTGTTTTTTGTTTGTGGATGCAGAATGAACATTCTACTTGTAAACCCTTTCCTGCTCTTGTTCCTCATTACCGTCATTTCATCACAATTATCCTTCGACTCCACATTCTGCATTCAAGGCGTGGTGTGTTCTGAGCGTTAGTGTGCAGAAAGCTGAAAGAATGCTCTTGTAATTGTTTGCGAACAGGTAACTATCAAATGAACAGAATGTGCGCGAAACCAAAGCGCGGTGCTGCCGAACTAGACGTTGTTTTGGCACTGGGGCACCGTACTAATAGTTTATAGCATAGACAATAGACATAGGCCTACAACAATAATAGACGCTAGTCTGTCGTAGGTTTACTCCCCCAGCAGAATCTGCCGGTACCCAATTCGCATCTGGGTGGGGAGAGGAAAAATGGTGTAGTCTTTCCCAAGGACACCACAAGGTCATCTCCCGGATTCGAACCCTGGACCCTTGGATTAGGAGTCCAACGCTCTAACCGTTAGACCACCGCGCCATCTTGT
>JBDFRD010555184.1:0-18759 GCA_039654405.1 Bullina lineata | reverse complement strand
TCTCTCTCTCTCTCTCTCTCTCTCTCTCTCTCTCTCTCTCTCTCTCTCTCTCTCTCTCTCATTCTTTCTCTCTCTGCCCCTCTGTCTCTGTCTTTCTCTCTTCCTCTCTCTCTCTCTCTCTCTCTGTCTCTCTCTTGCTCTCTCTGTTGTGTTTTATTTACCTATTATTCTTGTAACTTACAGGTCTGCCAGAAATCCTTCGCCAACGTGTACCGCCTGCAGCGCCATATGATCAGCCACTCTGAGTCTACTGACCTCCGCAAGTTCAAGTGCCCAGAGTGTGGGAAAGCCTTCAAATTCAAGCATCATCTCAAAGGTACTAGTCAAAGTCTTGAACATGTGATGAAGTAATGCTGTGACAGGAAAATAAATACAATCACATGAAGACAAAAGTAAGATGGCGAACGCAAGCTAATGTAGAAAATGGAATCTATATCTTTATCGGGAATGTACATATTTGTCTAATTGCTAGGGACAGTATGCTTCAATCCCCCCCCCCAAAAATATATTAAAAGCTTTTAATTGTAGAGCATCGAAGGCTGAAGGAGTATAAAGGTTAAAACAAATATTTATTTGCATATAGAAACAATTACTTTTTAGTTTCTCTCACTCGCCTGATTTTATTCAGTTGGATTGACATTATTCCCGCTCCATCCTCAGAACATATCCGCATCCACTCAGGAGAGAAGCCCTTCCAATGTCCTACCTGCTCCAAACGATTCTCCCACTCGGGCTCGTACAGCAGTCACATGACCTCGAAAAAGTGCTGGGTCATGGGCCAGGGCAAAGGTCAAGGCCGTCGTCCTGAGAGAGCCGCAGGGGAAACGACTTCTGTGGGCCCGCTAAGTTTCCAGGCGCCAGAGAATGGGAGGTTCATCTTTGGCCAGCCCTTCTCCACGTCCCTCACCTCTCCTCCTCCAGGTAAGTACTTTCTTTGTTCAAAGAAGGTGGGGAGGAGTTGGTGAATTTGAAGCTTGATGTATTTAAAACTGGTGACAATAGATAATCAAATGGTTGTAATTTGATCCATTCATTTAAAGTATGGCTCACTCTGTTGGGAAATATGATTTAAAGTGCGTTAAGCACAATCGATTATTGTTTCTGATAAACTAACAGTCAGCTGTGTTTTTAATTATATTTCTTAAACATAGACTTATACATAGACATAGACATAGACTTATGCAGAGAAAACTATAACATTAAACGATCAGCTTTTCTGCCTTTAAAAAAAAAAAGAAAAGGGTTTCAAGCCCTATGCCACCTGGGCACTCAACTTCTTATTTTCTTCTTTAATTCCTTCTGATTTTAGCTTTATGTTCTTCTCCTCGCCACTCCCTCTTGTTTTGTTCGTGCCTGTCATTTCGATTGCTATAACACAAGTATATCAAAAACTTCCATGACACTGTCTCCTGTAATCCTATGTTCACTAGTAACCAGTACAATGCTTCCTGCAGGTGCTTACCCTCAACAGTTGCTCAAGTATGAACAAGGAGCTCCTCCCGTAGCAGCCCTCCGACACCCATTCTACCCAGCAGGGGCCCCAGCCCTCACCTACCCAGGGGCGCCCCCTCCCCCCATCAACACAGCCATGCTCTCCACGGCCCACAATGCCCTTGCCTTGAGTCTGTATCACCAGAAAGTCTCCCTCGCCTCGTCCACCTTATCCTCCCTCCCTCCCACACCTGCTCACAGCCACCAGCATCCCAGCATTCCCTTCCACCTGTTGTCCCCGCCCCATTCAATCCCAGAAGCCCATGCTGCCCAGGCTATTGATGGACAACTAAAGAAGAATTCTTCGCTTCTTGAAGCGTTCATTCACAAGGGTTCCTATGAAACTTTGGCTCAGAAACTGCAAGAGGCCAGTGTCAAATCAAGCAATAAGACCAGCTCAGGGGGTGCCAAGACGACCAACTCAGTGCCAATCCCCACTCCTTCTCCTTCACCGAAGAAACTTCAGGGTGTTGGGAAAGAGAAGGAGGTAGATGAGAGGAGTAGAGAGGGAGGGGTTGTGTGCCAAGATAAAGACAACGCCAGTCTTTTCATGGAACGAGATGGCAAGTTCGCCTCTGAGCTTATCAAAAGGATGGAGAAGAAAGCGGAACAGAGTAAAGAGCATGTGAAAGACTTGAGTGAAAAACAGGAAGAAAAAAGTCTAAACAAGGACAAGGCAGAAGAGCTGAGGAAGACGCCTGAAATTAAAGAGGAAATCATCTCAGAGGAGGACGTTGAAAAAGAGGGAGACAAGCTAGAAGATATAAAAGATGAAATAGATGAGGAAGAGGATATCTCTGATCGCATTGTCGGGATGGTGAAGATGGAGATGGAAGCTGAAGGAAGTGGAGAACCACAGAGCTGCCGTTACTGCAAGAAACAGTTTGTGAGCCCTATTGACCTCCACCAGCATGAGCGGTACTTGTGCTCTGACAACCACGACATCAAGAGGGCCATAGGGAGAGGGAAAGAAGAACCAATCAGCGTCATAGATGAAATTGATCATTCAACACCTGCCAAGAGGAAGTGTATGGAAGATGAAGATATGCTAGATGATGATGATGACGATGATGATGAAGATGATGAGGAGGATGTTGATGATAAGAAAAGGCAGGAAGTAGATGCTGAGTTGACAGATAATCAGGTTCAACACTTGAAGTCTTGTTATCGTGACAACACAGAACCTGGAGAGGAAGCGCTGAAGGAGATCGCACGCATCATTGGTTTGCGGAAAAAAACTGTTGAGGTGAGGATCGTACAATTGTGTATTTTCTTCCACAGATTCACTGATGCATAGTGATGTCTTATTTCAGTATCTCTTATAAGTCTTTTTCTCTAGTTCACTCTGTGGATAAAGATCCATGTTTTATTTCTTTCTAATTCTGGTATTGCTTCAAGCATTAATTATTTGTCAAATGGAAATAAATTGAATGCGGAAGTGAATATGAATCAATTTCTTCTTGTTGCTAAGTAAATCTGAGAAAGTAAAAGTGAAGAAATGGCTGGAATATTTTTGGTCCACAGTTATCATTGTCTTTTGTCATCCTCATTAATGTGAAATCTTTGTCTTCCTATCCAGGTTTGGTTCCAGAACATGAGAAATGGAACCCTGAAGAAGAGGCCATCATCTGGTGGCCGATCTCCTGTCCGATCTCACAAGTCCAACAGCACAAGCCCTGCAGCTACCACTCCTTCCACATACATCCCAATCGTCCCCAACCCCTTTGCAGTATTCCAGCACCACCACAGCAAATTCTCTTCTCACGGCAGCAACTCCTTGAGCCCTAAATCTCCAAGAAGTCTTGGCAATGTCAGCGCAGCACCTTTGACCCCGCCATCAGATGACCAGCCGCTGGACTTGAGTGTCCGCAAGCCCATGCCTCCACAGGCCCACGCCCAGGTGAGCCACACAGCCTCCCCTGCAGACTACCAGGACCACGTCCTCAACCTCAGCAACAAAGTGCCCAAACTAGAACCAGTGTCCCCCAGCCCTTCCATCAAACTGGAATCTCCTGGTTCCAGCTGCAGCTCAGGCACTCTCAATCGGACCAGCCACTCCTTCAGCCGAGAGTCCACGCCAAAGTCTTCTGTCAGCTCCCAGCCGGTGTCAGAATCGCAGCCATTAGCTCCCTTGTCCACCCCTCCCCACCCGCACTTCCTGCAGGTTCCAGACCCCAAGGCCTACTCCAGCCATCAGCTCTTCTCTCAGCTCAGTCAGCTGGAGGCTGCCGCCCGCCAAGGGGACCCCAGCCGTTTCCAGCATTCCGAGATCTTCAAGTACATGAGCCAGAAGGGACTGTTCAAGAGCGGCTACCCAGCCTCCCTTCTGGACTCAGCTGGCAACAGGAAACCCCCGCCCTCGGTGCTCAGTTCATCTGTTCTGGCGGCTGCTAGCCAGATTACTGGGGTCATCCCTCCCAACAATCACCACCCACACAGAGACTCTCCCACCACTGCTGGTGCAGGGGGAGACAAAGGGGAGGATGCTTCCCTCAAAACAAGTAAGTGATTACAATATTTCTCTTTAGTTGAAGTAAGGACCCAATTTCGTTGGGTTTTTTTTATTTTAAATATCCTGTCTTTAAAGAACAATCATAATAAATAATTCATAAATCCAGAACAGCTGGTGGTGTTAATTTGAAGCAAACAATACAGTTTTGAAATAAACTTGTTACTGTGCCTTTGCTAGTTTCTAATTTGTGGTTGCATTATGTTCAGGACTGCCGTCCTCTCCGGTCAAACAAGAATCTTCAGATGATCAGAGAAGAGAAGGAGAGAACCAGGAGAGAGAGGGACGTCAGATGACAGAGGGGGACCTGAAGAGGTTGATCGACAGTCAAGCCAACCTGCAAACCTTGGCCAGTGTAGCGTCCCTGGAGGAATTACGGGCCTTGTCTGAAGCTCAGGGCAAACGCAGGAGGAAGAAAAGTTCCAAACAGGTGAGAAGATAGCAATGAGAGAGATGGAAAGTGTAGAAGGAATCCAGTTTTTGTGTGAGCTTGCTTATTTATCTCAGCTACAGATTGCAGGAGGAGCTAAGAAAAGGAACATCTGTGAAAATGGAGTTACTCACATTTGCCTCAAATTGAACTGATTATTGTACTTTTCCTTCGCAAAACAGTATTATCCATTTACCAAAATTTGACTATTATCAGGTTGGTTAAGCATTATTTAAAAATAATATTAAAGGATTTCCTTGTGTACTTTCTATTTTTTTTTCCGTTTCAAGGCTTGTGAAAACGCGTTTTCTTGACAGTATATAAGACAACATTTCTACCCATTTTGATTCAGGTGGAATCAGAAGAAATTAAGATGGATGACCTAGAAGACACAACGGGAGCTGATGATGATTCAAGTCCAGCAAGAAAACGCAGGAAATCTTGGAAAGGCCATCGCATCAGTGAGGAGCTGGGCATGTATGCCTGTGACCAGTGTGATAAGCAGTTCAGCAAACAGAGTTCGCTGGCCAGACACAAGTATGAACATTCAGGTAGGCCAAGGCTGGAACGGAACACCCTCAGATGCTCTCAGAATTCTATCCAGTCAGTGCAAATCTTTAGAGTGAGAGAAACGTGACATTGCCCATCACAAAAACACTAGCCAACTCATTTTTTAAGCTTAATTCGAAGTTTAATTAATTTATTATTGTGTCTTGTTCTCCATTGTCAGTATTGTTATGTGTTAAAAAAAAAAAAGAAAATCCGTATTTATTCTGGAGAACTGCTGTAATGTGATTTACCTGCCAAAGTTCAACTTTTGCACCATTCAATTAAAAAAAAAAAAGGTCTGTGAATGTTTTTATTACATACGAATGTAAAACTAAAAGTTTTGAAATATACGGCTGTCAAATTCACTGCGTGATTTGCATTTTTAAAGGTAATTATGTGTCACAATACTAACAACTTTGTTATTAAAAGGTTTTAAACCCATCTCATGTTCTCAGGTGCCCGTCCTTTCAACTGTGAGGTGTGCACTAAAGCATTCAAACACAAGCATCACCTGACAGAGCATCGGAGACTGCACAGTGGAGAGAAGCCCTTCAAGTGTCGCAAGTGTGGCAAGCGTTTCTCTCACTCAGGCTCCTACAGTCAACACATGAACCACAGGTAGGCGGTCACGTTAGTTGCTTTGAATTGATTAAATTGTTATAGAATGTATTGGTTTCTTTATTATTATTATTATTGTTTTGATTATTATTATTATTATTATTATTATATGCATTATTATTATTATTAATGCACTTTGTTTTGGGTTTGAAAGTGTTTCAAGAATTTTGAGAAGTTGTCTACTTTCCAGCCTGAACAGTGAATGGAGAAGTACATTAAATTTGAAATTGTCTCTTTCTGTGATTTCTGTGAAGTTTTTCTTTCCGTCTTCTTCTTTTAGTGATCACACTTACTTACTTACTTAATCCTCTTCGTTCCCGGAGGAGCATAGGGCTGCTTAGTGATCACACAGTCTGTTTTAAAGTAATTTAGATTTTGCACGATGTGCAGTAATTAGCAAAATGAATATTTGTAAAATTGGGACATGAAGTGATCTTTCTTTTTCTTTTTTTTTAAATCTGTTTCTTTTTGCTTGATATTTTAGTTGAGTAGGCAGATAACATGCCGCAGCCTTTGTTGGGTCAAGCCTTCTATCTACTGAAATAACCATGAACAAATCAAATACAAATCTGAAATTCAAAATACAAAATTGTCACAAGCAAATACAAATTTAACACTTCAATTACCTGCACAGTTAGCCCATGGTGTCTCACAGTGAGAAACCAAACCGAAATGAAAATAAAAAAGAACAAGAACAAAATTTCTGAAATTTTATTTTACCTTTATTTTAGGTACAAATTCTGTAAACCTTCCGATGGAGAAGACGAAGATGGAGTGATGGACTCAGAAGAAAAGTCAGACTGCCAGCCCTTGGAAGCTCAAGTAGATAAGACAGAGAAGATTCCCACCCCGACTGAAGTTACGAATTGAAGGTGTTTCTATTCCTGTGGGGGGAGAGAAAGAGAGAAGCAGCACACTCTGGACTTCAACAGCAAGCCCTGAACAAGCTCAAAACATCCTCAAGGCATATTTCAAGACAAGATGCCTCCATTGAAGGCAGAGAAAAGGCTTCCTTTTTGTAAACTTTTTTTCTCTGTGCGACTCTCTGTCTCTGACTGACTGACTCTCTCTCTCTCTTTCTCACACTCTCTCCTCCCCTCCCCTTTTTCCTATCTCCGTCTGAATAGACTGAATATACTTCAGTTTAAAATTAGCATTCCTAATATATTGTTTCAGTCCATGATTACTCTTTAGCAAAATTTCTGTTCTTCTCGTTGTGTTCTTTTGTTTTGGTGAACACACATGTGTTTGTTGCTACCAGTAAATATCATACATGTATGACTTGCATACTGATGCAAGGAAATATTCTGCATACTTTCACAGAATGAAAGGCTGAATTGAGCAGTATGTTGGCTTTCCTTTTCCTTAAACAAAAAATGTTTGTTTGAATATTTTTCAAGATTTACCAGTGTTGCCATTTTTTTTTCAAAGCCAACGTACGATATAATTCCATTCTTCCTTGTTTGTTTAAAACAAATTTTTCTTTATGCATGTTTTAAGTGGGTCCAAAATTTTGTTGAAGAAATGTGTTCTTTGGGAACCACTGTGTACCAAATGGGGGGAGGGATGATGGTGAACAGATATTTGTTCTGCCGTTTTAATGTGTTTCTTTTTTAAAATTGTTTTAATGTAATTGTAATTGAGAATGATTTGACCATCTCTATTTCCTGTGTCCAAACTATAAAGCAGCATACAAGTACAAAGGAGTTTGTACCTTTTATTTCACTGAACAGGCTTTGTAAGTGAGAAGAAAAAGCCAATTAGAGCAAATGCAGTTTCAGAGTTCGTTATTTTGTGTTTACTTTGCCAAAATGCAATTGTTGATTCTTAAATGTACCGAGTATAACATGGCAAAGAGAGTGTGTGGTTGAAGAAATGAAAAGCATTTACTTTCCTCACGCTAACATTGTTGTCATTGCACGTTTTGTTTTGTCACTTTTGCTTTTTTTTTCAATTTATTTTAAAGAAAGGTCAAAGTCAGAATGATGGATCATAAAAATAGTCCATATGACACTAATACAATCATGAAAGAACGCATGATGTGTTTTGTCAAAAAATGTACAAAACTTTTGTTTGGCATTCTTTTTTCACTGTTTCTATTCTTTTAACCTGAGAAATGTGTGTGCAAATTGTTTTGTAAATAATAGACCTGTTGCCATCTCTTGATTCCATTGAGTATTGTTGAGCTGAGATTTAATGTTCTATGGCTTCCAAATAGTTTTTACCAGTTGAAAATCCCAAACCAGCATTGGCTATGGCCACTTTTTCAAACACTTGTGTTATGCTTATAAGGTCCAAACATAGTTTTGAACAAGTTTACTTTACATTCGGAATTTTTTGATTCCTTTGTTTGTTGTTTTAAGAAAAATAAAAGGCCAGAAATGTTTACTGCTTTAGTATGTTCCATTTTAATATGAAACTGATTTTTATTCCAAAGATATGTAAATGGTTTTTGTTTTTTTATTTCCAGCATTTGGAAGTGGTTATATACTTGTTTTGTTTTAATCAGTAAGTTTTACTAAACAAAATTTTTGTCCATATTCTTGAATTTTAATTGAGAAAGAGCAGCAACAAAGTGTACCAAAAAATGTGTATTTTTCGGATGGTTTCTCCTTCTTTTTTTTTTTCCCAAGAAAGAAATATTTGTCTCTGGTTAAATTTCTGAATTCCACAAGGGACCAAGTTGTTCAGTGTTCCTCTGCTTCTTTGTGTCGAGTACCCCTTTATCTGTCCATGTCAGTATTCCCTAAGCATTGCACTCTGTATTGTCGTAATGTTTTCATCTTGCCTTTTTCAGCGGTGTATTTTACATGATGGTTATTATGGGGACATCTCCTGGTCTATTGGCTCATGAGGCAAAACTGGGCAAAAACTTAGCAACCAGCTATTGAAATTTGTGAAATTAGTTTCCAAGGTTTTCTTGACATATTATTTACTTTATAAGAGGTAACTATGCAATGACGAGAATATTTTCTCATTCAGGATTTGCTTGAAGCGATGATCAAGTACTACATTTAATTACTGCTTAATTAGAAACAAGCCAGCTTGAAATCAAAATGATCAATTGAACGTGAACAATCCTTAAAGTTTGGAGTAGAAACAGTTTTTTTTGTTTTTGATTTTACAAAAAACAGGGCGGGGGTGTAAAGAAATAGAAGCAGAAGTATTACAATAGATTGTTGAATAAAACAACAACATGTTGGGTGTTCTTTGTTTGTAACATTTGCTCACTCCAAGAGACCAGGGGATGTCCTGCTTGTTTATACTTGTACATATGAATATGATGAGTCCTCTCAAGGGTGTGCCCCACAACTGAGGTGAAACTGAATCAGAGAGCTTCCATTCCAACAGTGTACTCTGTGTCCTAGCTAGGAAATCTCTGTGTTGTTTTGTGTTGTCACATTTCCCCCCTGCCCTGCAGTGTCACAAAAGACAGGATGCACTCAAGCAACCTTTTGTTGTCATTTGTGAGCATCCTGTCCTCCCTTTTCTCTCACTTCTTTGTTTCCCATTGTCTGCTGTGCACTCGTGTCAGGAAATGCTTGGACTTTATGGAACTAAGCCATTCCATAGCTTTTTTTTTTCTTTTGTGCATGTTGCCCTTTTGTGCTGGACTGACTTTTTCTTGTTGTACAGAAAGCTGTTTTGAAGTATTCCCTCTCGCTTTGCGTATTTCAATAACTACTTTTTTCACATGAATTTGTTGAACAGTTGAACTTGGCAAAGGCAGAATCAACTGAATTTCTATTTTGCTTCTTTTGAAAAATTGTAGGAGGAAAGTTGGATTTATTTGTTGGCCATGAGTGTCTGTTAGTGTTACGCTTTTTCAGTGTGATTTGTGTTTTCTCAGTGTGATTTGTCAGTATTACACGAGTGTCTTCCTCATTATTCTGTGACAGAATTTCCATTTTGATTTATCATTGCCATGCATTTCATTGTCTTGTCTTAGAAAGGTGACAAAAATGTCAAAAATAGAAGATACTTCTGGTGCTATGCAGCAAGCTTTGCTGCTTGGGATAGTTCGTTACATTAAATCATATTTCACTTGATTTTCTCGTGAAAAGGAAATAGAAAACTTTCTCTTGTTCACTGTTTTTATTATTTGCCTTTTAAGAAGTAAAATTTAGAAAAGAAAGAAGCAGTAAATTCAGCACAGTTTACATAAGAAAAAAAATCAGGATCAATAGAGCCATTGAAAATTAATAAAGATAATCTACTATTGGTGGTCAGGAAATGCTATCATAGAAAGAACTGTCGTTCTTCTAGCATTTAGAAAATGTTACAACCATTTCAGTATTATATAATTTCCTGTGCCAAATACTTAATCACTTAATCTCTTCCATTTCCATTTTTATAAATTGCCTTTATTTTTATTTTTTTTTAACCTTCTTCCAAAATCCTCTTCATCACATTTTCTTGTCATTGTCATTATCTTTCTTCTGATGACCCAAGGTTATCATAGAAAACGCCTGCGTTCTACTTAATTCTCCTTTATTGTGACTACTTGAAGCCTGCTTTCAAGGCGCAGGTTAACAGTGATTATTCGCTCTCCGTGCCAAACTTGTACAGCTAATTAACCAAAGACATCTTGAAGAATGTGTTCTGTAAATAGACATCATCTTGTCCTTTCTTCATGGTGTGTTTCCGTTTCTAGAGAAAGTAATATTGGGGTTATTACTTTTTTTTATTATTATTTTACTGTTTCTTTACGTCCACATTCAAATTTCCGTGGCTCATTTTAATTCATTAGAGGGAGGAGCTTAGGTCAACTGTAGGTTTTTCTGCATTCTGAAAAGATTTAAGGGAGCAACATAATTCTTTTTTAATTCCCCTTCTAAGTGTGTTTGGCTAGCTGAGGGTTAATTTCATTCCTTTATTTTGTTTGTTACTTTTGTTTGACTTTTATCATGGTTAGGCGCCTTAATCTTAAGCACAGTATCTAAGAAATTTACTTTTTATTACTGATGAATAGTGAATTTTTTTTCTGTTCATTCCAAAGCCATTTTTTAAAGTTAGATCGCCGATGCTTTTGATCAGTATAAGTGTGAATGTGTGGGGGGAGGAGGAGGAGGAGAAAGTGAGAGAGAGAGAGAGAGAGAGAGAGAGAGAAAGAGAGTAGGTGAATAAGTGAACATTTGATTGTTGTGTATCGTGTTTTTGTTGATTACTGCTGTTGTCAAAATCCACATCAGTATTCTTCAGATTTCCTTGTCTGGTTTCTGGGCATCATTACCAAACAGTATTATTAAAGAAACCCATGGTCAGGAGTTCTGTTTGCACTGGTCACAAGAATTGCCAAAATCTCTAATGTTTTTTTTAGTTTATACCAATTCTAGTAAATTCCACTCAGTAGAAAGTAGCAGACCTGCCAACTTTACAGGTTTGCCGTAAGAAATTACGAGGAATCGTCAGAAATTTTGATTTATGGGCAGTTACGGCCAAATTACAGCAAGGATGCAAAATATATGTGCTTTTAAATCTCATTGCCATTGCTTCCTTTTTATTCTCTGACGTTATCCTTTTACGTAGTAAAATTACTCTTTTGGGTCCTTATTTTACTGGGAGTTCAGCTTGTGATTACTCCAAGCCTCAAATGGGGTTGGCATGTCTGAGCTAGCTCTGTGTTAAGACTCATGCCACTCCAAAAAATTCATTCTGAATCTAAAAACTGGGGGGGAAAAGTTGAGTGTCCTGGCAAAAGTATTTCAATTTCAGTATTATGTAAAACTATTTTATGCATATAAATTGAAGGCATCTGTGGATGTTGAAAGGTGAATCAAGTAGAGAGATTCCTGGAATCAGCATGCAAACCCAGCTCCTACCTGTGTTTCTAATGATGTCTTCCATAAGTTTCTTTTAATATGTGTACGTGAGAGAGGGAATGTGGATGGAGTGGATGTGTATGTGTGTGTGCGTGCGCATGTGTGTGTCTGTGTGTAAGAGAGTAAGCATGTTGCAAAGAGTGATTTAATAAATGGTGTTTTTTATTTGGTCTTGTCCATTTCTTCATTATTCACTTCCATCGCTACCTTTTCAACATGTTTTTTGTACATAGTTTGCAGTTTATGTGATGCTTTTTATGTTAATTGTTTAATGTCTGCTGTTGTAGACACTCATGGCCAACTACATACAAAGGTGAAACACATTTTTTCAAATATTCATGATATATTTTTTTGTTTTAACCTCCAACACTTGGTTTAAGTCAAACCTGAATTATAATTATTTTATTGAGAGAGGGACTATTTCATATATCCAACAAATAGTCATATTGCTATGAGATCAGCAAAAAGCAATGATATACTTTATTTTTACAAATGAAATACACAACGTATAAGTATAAGTATAAGTATACGCCATCTAGTCAAAAGGAGCAATATCTAATCAAAGGAATAAAGCTGATATCCTTGTGTTCATTGTAATATAAATAAAAATGTTAATCAAAAGTTAGTTTTTTTTCTATATTCATGAATGCTGCTACGCTTTTCTTCTTCTACTAGAGCGGCTTAAATTTTGTTGTTGTTGAATGTATGGGAGCTTTTGCTTCTGGTGCTTTTTCTTATTGAAGCAGATGTTGATCTGAGAGAAATACTCATGATAACAACAGTATTTTACATTAACTCTTTTAAACCTCTAGATGCTTGTATGACAAGGTATACTGTCTGTAATCCATGTATTCATCTTTCAGTACCACAAAATACTCAATAACTCCTACCTTTTTTCTTCATGCTTTGTATATACGATATAATTTTGTTCAGTGTATATGAATTAAAGGTAGACAGATATCCATAAAGTGTAGCAAATATTATTGAACAGCTGTAATAATCACATGTCAGAAATGGCCTCTCACATAATGGCATCTGAGCCTGTAATCAAAAACTATTGTAGATAAGAATTAACATTGTCCACTGTTGGGCATATGAATCATTAACACTGATCGCCGAGATCCATGTAAATATGTCCTTTTTCTGTTGTTTTTTTAACTTGCATTTATGAAATGTGTGTGTACCTCTGTTGTTTTGGAGTTGTTGTTTCAGTATCGTCTGTCCCTGCACTTTGCTCAACATAAAGTTTTTTTGTAATGTCTTATGAATATTCACGCTACAAGAATCTTGCCTCATGTCCCAAGTCCTTTTTTTTATTCTAGATGTACCAGAAATTTCTTTTAAAAAAAGTGTTTTGGACTTTATCATACTAATCAGTACAGTTGGAATATTACTGTACCACTGTCAGTTAAAAACCTCAGAGGTCCAAAGTTCAGGCCATTCCAAGTCTTGTAAAATCGCTTTTTTCCCCTTTCACAAAGGCAAGAGATTTACAGTAGAAAGTTCAAGTGTAATAAGTGTAGATGAAAAGTTCAGGTGTAATAAGTGTAGATGAAAAGTTTGGATATGATAAGTGTAGATGAAAAGTTCGGATATGATAAGTGTAGATGAAAAGTTCAAATGTAATAAGTGTAGATGAAAAGTTCAGATGTAGTAAGTGTAGATGAAAAGTTCGGATATGATAAGTGTAGATGAAAAGTTCAGATGTAGTAAGTGTAGATGAAAAGTTCGGATATGATAAGTGTGATGAAAAGTTCGGATATGATAAGTGTAGATGAAAAGTTCAGATGTAATAAGTGCAGATGAAAAGAGTAAACCCTGAAAGCCCATGCTTTCCTCGTGCTCAGTGTTTGATGGACACGATGTTGTCAGCGCACTCACACTCGGCTGTGCCCTGCTTTTTCTTCAGCTTGCTCTGCAAGAGTCAAGACTTCACTTCAGTGTTTGGTGTTTGTGTCTGCTTGTAGCCGCCCGATTCAATTCTTGGTGTTGTTATCTTTTGGTGAAAGAAAAAAATCCTGCTTTGACTGTTTTGTGAATTACTATTCCTCCTGCGTTGTCCAGTTGTTGTTTTTCTTGCTCTTATTTTAGTTCACTGATAAGCTCTTTTTCCTGCCTCTGTCTGAGGGATCTCGATGCAAAAAGGTTAAAGACACTGCACCAGCAACTGACATGAAAAAGTTTAAAGACACTGCACCAGCAACTGACATGAAAAAGTTTAAAGACACTGCACCAACAATTCATCTTATCAAAGCTTATTCGAAGACATTTATATTTCTGCAGTGCAGGAACACAAGTACACTCAAATTTAGATGAAAAATCATGCGAAGTGAAACAATGAAACTCTCAATAGAAAATGAACAACGCTTTTCTCCCTATTCCAACAAATCCCCTTTTTATTAATCTCTTGCGTCGTGGTCACTCAGGAAATGACGAGGAAGACAGCTGTGCCTATTTCTTGCATTCCTTCCTTACCAGGAAGTGAGACCAATCTCTTCCACACTGGAAGCCGGACTAAGCTCGAGCAGGAGTCAGATGACTCCGTGTATAGTTGTTGTTGAGTTGCTTGGAATCGGAACGTTTTCACAGTCACTTACTCCTTCTTTTGTAGAGGTCCTCATTTCCATTATACGTTCTGAAGATATATAAATATATTATGTATACATATATCGATTGCAATCTTATTTTGTTAATTTGTTCCTTTTACTGCCTTTTCATTCCAAAACTGTTGTTCTGATATTTGAAATCTGTTGAAGTTTGTTTTTGCTTTTGGTTTTTTTTTGTTTTTGTTTTTTTTTAATCTCAGTTGTCTTTTTTTTCTCTTTCTTAACCACACATGTCAATTATGCAGTACAGGGATCTCTTTCCATTTCTCATGCTTTCCATGCATGCCTCTCTCTATACATGGCATCTCATTGGAGTTTTTGTGTTCAAAGATGACGTATATGTTCATCCTCTCATGTTCACTCTGACTTTAAAACGGCACCTTTATTCCTTTGGAATGGGGAAGCAAGGTGCGCTGGATTCAGGCAGATCCTGAAGATGAGCAAGAATGCATGATGACACTCAATTTATCTTCACATGAAATTGATATATTTTGACTTTTTCATTTTGTTTTGTTGTTGTGTATGCATTTTTGTTTCTGAATTCCATATTTGTACATACTCTGATAGCCAATGATTTTTTAATAGCCTGCTTTTTTGTGTAAGTAATCCCAGCAATACTAAACCAGGACAAAAACCACACCTATCTGAAGCCAAAAAGCCGAAGGTATAACCCTACCATGTGAAGGCCTTTCCTCTCTCACTGCTAAAACAAATACCTCTCTCTTTGAGGTTTGATATCTCATCTTTACGTTGTCAAAATGTTCTCTTTTTTCACTTTACAATGCAACCTGTTCTCGTATGATGGGAGTGTGGACTTTAAGGAGTAGAAACCAGTGGCATGCACGTAAAATGTCGCCATCTTTTTACGACAAAGGTTATATATATAAATATATATCTATACTATCTCTCTGATTTATTTTTGTGTCGTTGTTTGTAAACTTGATATTGTGCTTCAAATCCATAGACATGTTGTCGTGTCTCAACTTTGCAATTCTCTTATAACTGAATATAAATTTTTATGACAGAGTATGCGACTTTATTTTATCAAAATATATCAGATGGATGAGTGATCTAGTCAAAACAGTTTTTATTTTTGATGTGGTTTTAAAACTACATCATTTCTTCTTTTTTTTTTTTTTTTCATGCATCAAATGCACCTGTACTACTTTCGCATAGAAATCAATTATTATTTTTTTTATTTTGTTTGTACTTGTACAATATGAAAAAGAATGTTTATGCATTATGGAGTATTTAGAGCCATTTAAATTTAATATAATTGCTTGTTTAAATATTGGCTGAAAATCTGCAATAATATATCTTGACTGAATATTTCCCACTGAGTGAGATCTATATTTTGGGTCTTGTGCAATGCAATAGATTAGTGGAGACAGCAGATACAGTGGAGTGGAACCGTATGTGATCACATGTCAGTGTAGATATTTTATTTCTACTGCTAGAATAATATATTTATTTTTACTGAAAGCAGCTTTCATTAGGATTAAGAAGTGGAGCTTTGAAAATTTGTACCAAATATCATTACTACTTTATGATCAGTTTTAGGGGTTGGGGTACTAGTGATCTGAGGATACCTTTTTCCATTTTGGATATTGAGTAATTGAATTTATTATTTTTTTTTTGGAGGGAAGAAGCCTCCATGAAATAGATGCTTAAATCGTTCGCAAGTTTTGTGCATGAACATTAAACGTTTGAGTAAACAAAAAAATTAAATGTTTGTGATGTGAAGGGAAGGCCATACCATTTCTATGCCATACAAATTATATTTTCACCATTATTTGATTTTACTTTCGCTAAATGATATTAATTTATTATGAAAAATCAGAAAGAAATGATGAAATAAAATTTATTCAGTCTAGTCTCTTTTGCGAAAGCAAGTAAAGAAAAAGAAATATTTACCGCCTTGTGCAATACTCGCTTTTATTCATTTTCAATCTGGTGCCTATTTCACGCCTCCATTTGCAGCTTGCTATATTATTGAATAGAAATTGTAATATTTAGTATGAGACTGTTTTCACAGTAAAACTCAACGTAGGAGGATGAATTATATTTAATTCAGAAGGTCGTACTTTTGCCGGTTCAGAGCATGCTGTAAAAGATTTGTGGGTGATAGGCTTTACTTAAAACTTTACTCGTGTGATTTGGCCGTGGTCATTCAAATGGATTATTATTTCTCGTGAAATATGTGCATTTGTTTGACTAGAATCTGAAGTAAAGAAGTGCAGGATCGTATTCACAGCCCATGACTAAATCTGTTGGATGATTGATCGAAAGCTATCACGTGGCCATGACTAAATCTGTTAGATGATTGGTCGAAAGCCATCACGTTGCCATGACTTAATCTACTAGATGTTTGGTCGAAAGCCATCACGTGGTTTTCAACACATTTACTATTCACTCCATTCTCTTTTATCTTTTTTTTTTTTCGCGAGAATTTCCTTGTTTCTTTGTTGGGTAAAACATGCAACATTCCAATCTGACCAAGATAGCCACATAGGGTTTTCTAACGTGACCAAGTAAATAGCATGCTTTTTTTTCTACTCACTTGCCACACGCTTTTGTAAGATGTAACTCATGAACTTTTACAGACATTTTTATAGAAAACGTCTTTTAATCATTTCGCTTAAATTTCGTATGGCTGAAGCAGTTTTGTACTTGTATTATACTTCAAAGTGATGAAAATATTGATGAAATTTCAGATTTAAAAAACCCCAGTAAAAATTAATTACAGTGTAGACTCTATAGTCTCTATTCATTTTAGAATGTCGATCTGTGAAAGTCACATTTTTTTGGGGGGAATAACGATGCGTACTTGGGAGCAAGGAAATCGACTACATGTATATTTTCTAGAAGTTGTCTCTTGAGAGATGGGTAGAAGCTGGATCATGGCAAGTTTTGAAACATTTTTGTCATTTAAATTTTAATGATGAAAAACAAGCAATGTTTAGGGTTAGAAGTCTGGCATCTTAAAGTTACGTCCGTTTTCTGACGTTTTCTGGCGTTTTATGACGTTTCTTTTTTCTGTTCTGGTTGGACTGAGCCTCCAGGTTCTGTTCTATTTTTAGCTGTCCGTTGTAAGTGGTTTGCTCAGCTTTCTCATTTATTGTACTTATTACACGTTTGATTCAATCCTATTTTTGTTCTTTAAAAGAAAAAAGGAAATAAATCAAAATAGAAACGAATCTGATTTTGTTGTTTTTTCTTGTTATGATGAAAGATTCTCTGTAAGCTGTGTTTGTGAAATGAAGTAATGCGTAATGCTTATTTACAGTTAAAGAACACACACACACACACACACACACACACACACACACACACACACGCACACACACACACACACAAGGAAACGTATACATCAGCAGCAACAACATGCATTCTAAATTCTAGTTTGTGGAGACACAAAATAAATAGCCCTCGCATGCCCGCCTCTGTGCACTGCAGGTCCGACACATAACATTGACCCTTGACAAAGACTATATAATACAAATAAGAACTGCAAAGATGACATGGATGCCTTCCTCTTCAACCTACAAGCAGTTTCACAAGTTTGTTCTTTGCCTTCAGCTATGCCATCCTTGCAAGCTGATGTCATTAATGAAAGTGATTTGCCAGCACTGTCCTTCACCACGCTTCTGGAGGTACAGGAAGCGAATACTCTGGCGTACATTGCTGGCTACATTGGACGTAAGCTACAGGATAAGCTCTGCAGTCAGTGTGCTAGTAAAATAGAAGGTACATCTTCCGATGCAAGCCACCACCTTCTAATTAAAAACAAATCATTTTCAGAGGATTGTGCTCGTGGTCTTTTCGTTCCAAGCGAACTCGCAATGAACATTTGCCTCCGTTTGGAACACAAGTTTAATTCTATATGTGAGGAGACGTGCTATGCTGATGGTGTCGTAAGAACACTTTTGTCCCGTCTTTATGGTCATGTTCAACATTTGAATTTGTTTACAAACAGTTGTTTTCAAGAGTGTTGCGCCATGAAACAATTCATTAAGCTGTTCATAACTGTAAGGCTGCACCATGCATTAAAATTAACAAATCAAGAACTTTCTAACAAAAATTACTCGAAAAAGAACGGAAAAGTGATGAAATTGTCTCACTTGTGAAGGAAATCATAGTGTGTTAGCAAACCAAAGAAGAGCATTAATCAAATGGTGAGAACATGTATATGTACTTTTAGATTCATAATTTATGTGTCTGTTTAACTTTGCATTTATTCTTAAATCTTCATGTTTTTGTTTTTGTGCCCTATTGCTTCTTAGTAAATTCATCTCTCGGTCTTATTCTTTTGTGAAGTCTATTGGATTACTTAACTTACTTAATCCTCTTCGTTCCCGGAGGAGCATAGGGCTGCGAAGTCTATTGGATTGCTGGGTTCAAATTCTGTGTTGTCAGAATCATTGTGCTTATCAATATCATTATCATCATATCTATTTTACTTTTACATGCCGTATAGAATAAATATGTGTGTTTACAAGAGTGGTTGCAGAAAGGCTTGGGTTAGGGGTGGGGGAGCATAATCATTTTTGTATTAGTTGTATGCAGTTACGTTATTCTTAATGTTGGCAATTAATATTATGCTTAGAACTGTTGCTGTTGACTTTTTCTATTCATTTCACCAATTCGTCATAGTCTCTTACTTTCTGTAACTGTAACCAATTACTTGCGAATTTCTTCCTTTCTTTCTTTTCTTTAATTTAAGCCTATTTTGTG